>CAIGQV010000733.1:3706765-3734616 GCA_903798115.1 Danio jaintianensis | reverse complement strand
AATTTGGTGTCAGTCAAGATGTTCTGGAGATGGTATACAAGAACTTGGTTGAAAGTGTTGTGAGTTTTAACATGATTGCATGGTATGGACTGTTGCCAATTAAAGAAAAGCAGAAACTGTGTCGAGTAGTAAAAATTGCCAGTGCAATTGTAGGTAAAGCACAAAGACAACTTAATGAAATTTATTCAATGAGAACTACACAGAAAGCACACGTTATTATAGAAGATTGTTCCCATCCCTGATGGGTGTAATGTGAACGCTGATGTGGTTGTGTGGTGGAGCCAAAGATAAATTTCCACTTGTGGACAATAAAGAAAGTAAAGTCTACCATTTGAGGACAATAATTAGTATTTTTTATTACCATCTATTTGACTGCACCATCTCATTATATATATATATATAACTATGGAGGGTCACAAGGATCAAAATCGGGTCCAGTGGCTTTTCCTTTTACACACTTTCAAGCAATTAATCTAGTAGGATTAGCCTTGAAGCTCTTTGCACACTGAAGTCCAACATTTTTTGTATGCGTTTTTTCGTATTTAAATCTGAAAAATTCACCATGCACACCAACCTTGCACACAGAGTCTGATGCATATTAATTAATACCTTAAGAAACTATTCGCAAAACAATTCAACAGAGTCTTGGGAGTAGTGAAGATGATTTTGTTGACTTCTTTCTGCTTAACAAAAGAAAAAGAAAGAGATATTGGGTCCGTCCCATCCTAAGATTGCAGA
Source organism: Danio jaintianensis (assembly GCA_903798115.1). Classification (NCBI taxonomy): domain Eukaryota; kingdom Metazoa; phylum Chordata; class Actinopteri; order Cypriniformes; family Danionidae; genus Danio; species Danio jaintianensis. The sequence goes on along the minus strand of CAIGQV010000733.1, from coordinate 3,733,878 downwards.
GAGAGGAAGGAGATCCAGCTCCTTATCAAAGAGCTGCGGAATTATCTTAGTTGATCTGAATTTAGGAGTTATCCCGACACATTCAATGTTTACTTCAGGATGTCCGTGGCTCAGTTTCATACTTTGCTAGTGATACTGGAACCACATATTAAAAAGACGACCACCAATTTCCATGAACCAATTGATCCTGAACAGAGACTGGCAGTTTGTCTAAAGTACGAAGACACAGACAGATGCCATTTTGATTTTACCTTTCACTTGTACGGCGTCTCTGATTTGTCAAAACAGCTCTCAAAAAGCCTTTCGGATGCGAAAACTGGAAAACATTTCTGATTAGAATTTTTTATGATGGACAAAAGTTTCGGAGGCAGTGTGTCAAAATAATTAACACAACGTGAAGTCGAATTTATTTTTTAACGTGTGAAAATTCTGGATGAAAATTCTGGATTCAGTCTGCAATAACAAAGTCTTGCCTAAGAAGAATGTTTGTTTTTTTCATCTTTAAATCATACCTTCGAAATAACCTTAATATCGATCTTAAAATATTTTCAAATGGTACCTAGTAGCGGTGTGACAAGACGCTTACTCCACGAGACGAGACACAAGATTGAGTTCACGAGAACGAGACGAGATTTTTACAGTATTTTTAAGAAATCTTCAATGATGAAATATATGAATGGAAAATATTTTATTCAACTAAAAAAAAATAATCACCAATCGCAAAACTATTTAGGTGCTTTTTTTAAATTAACTTGTAATAAATGTTATTTTACTTCTATTTTAATGAATTATGTGCAGTAAAGGACGTGCAAACACTGCTAAATATTTGATAATATATGAATGGAAAATAGTTTTATTCAACTGAAGAAAAATCACAAAATGTAAAACATTTCAGGTGTTTTTTTACATTTATTTTAATGAATTGTGCCATAAAGGACATGCAACGCTAAACATTTAGCTATAAACTCTACTGACTGGCTTCTCCACTGTACAGTTTCACATGAGAACCGAACTCCTTTCCACAAATTAAACTTTTTTTTTTAATTGTATGTAATCAAGTCATTTTTGGTTTTAAATTTTTCAGCAGTTTCACTTTCATTCAGCAACAGCTTCCGTTTTTTCCCGGACGGCATAAACGTGTGTTTGGTGATGATGATAATGATGATGACGGGTGTATGTGTCTCCAGGAGTTCACTGTGTGTGAGTGTGTGTGTGCGCGCGCACTCGGAGATGTGTGTCTGTGGTCCTTTACTGACTCGATGGGTGCAGAAAGTGTCAAACAGCTGAGTGTGTATGGCTTATCTTGTTGCAAAATGCAGCTAGAAGTCCTACACAACGGTAATAGTTTGATTACATCGTTTACATTACGTCAGTACTGCACTTCAACAATTCGATTAGTGTTTACGATTATGGCTTTAAGTATATCCAAAGTGCTATTCCATCGTATGTTATGAGCTGTGGTTGATGCGTGTGGCTGCAGTTGTAGCAGCCTCTGCTTTTGGATGCGGCAACCCTTGAACTCCGGTGAAGAAAAGAAAAAAATTGCTTACGTCACACTCACCCGCCCGAAACGAGTGACGCGCAGCTCCGAGGCCAGCCTGTCAGGTGTGTGCAAAGTTCTAATCCAATTCTGCCTCCAATCTTCAGTGCTAATTTTACCCTCACGCTCCATCATAACATCACAACTCACAAGACAACTTTTCACCTCGACAAGAAATCTCGTCGTGATTTAGTCTCGCGAGATCTCGTCACATCCCTAGTACCTAGGTACGCATGCACAATTAAAATTAAAAATCGAGATTCCCGGCCAGATATCGCATTAAAAAGCACTTTTGCTTACTAACGTTGTTGCATGTTGGAACCTTGTTACTCAAGTAACCACAATATAAGTTACACCACCTACTGATGAACAACCTCGAGAGCTAATGTGCTGATTGGGATGCACCCTCAGTGTCTCGGTCCCTTCTCTGAGAACCGTGTTTACATGCATACCCTGATATGTTTTCTCATGAGAATTTCTATATGCTTAATAATGTGTCTTTTAGTCTTTTCACACTGATATAAGCAGATTCTTACCAGTGTGAATGACCATGTGACGTCTAAGGTTTCGATTTGTTACAAATCTCCGTCCACATATTTCACAGAAGTAAGGCTTCTCTCCGGTGTGACTGTTTAGGTGTGCTGCGAGGTGTCCTTGTTGAGTGAAAGTCTTTAAACACCATCGGCAGGAATAAGGCTTCTCTCCAGTGTGAATCCTCATGTGGACTTTAATGTGCGATTCGTTATTGAAGCATTTTCCACACTGTTGGCAGACGAAAGGTTTCTCTCCGGTGTGAGTTCTGATGTGGGCTTTGAGCTGTCCGCTTGTATTAAAACATTTCCCACACTGTTGGCAGGCAAAAGGTTTTTCTCCAGTGTGATTCCTCATGTGGTATTTATAGTGCTCCTTTTGAGCAAAACTGCTTCCACACAGACGGCAGACGAAAAGATTCTCCCCGGTGTGAATTCTTATGTGGACATTAAGTGATTGTTTACGTGTAAAACTCTTTCCGCATTGAGTACAAGTGTAAGGCTTCGTTCCAGTGTGACTGCTTGTGTGGACTTCAAGGTCTACTTGCTGATCGAAATTCATTCTCTCTTCACTTTCCTCTTTCGGCACAATCAGATCTAGGATGAATAGAAACACAAATTAATGCTCCAAACCTGCCATTTACAGGTGCTGGTCATATACACTACTCACAATAAGTTAGGGATATTGTTATTTACATGAGTGCTTTTCCTATTTGAATCCTATTATAATGAAAAAAGTAAAAGTTTGATATTAATAATAATGTATGAGAAGAAACACCATTTTCATTAGTTTAATATTACCCCAAAAATGTAGACAATAGCAAGGATAGCCCCAAATAACAAATATTTACAATATCAGTAGCGGGTGTTTCCACCATTCGCCGCAATGACAGCTTGACATCGACGTCTCATGCTCCTCACTAGGATGTTGTTCTGAGGCAATGCGTTCCACTTCTCCACGAGTGCTACGCGCAGTTCTGCCAGGTCACATGGGGGTGGGGATGGATCATCCAGTCTCTGCTTTAACTGATCCCAGACGTGCTCTATGGGGTTCAGGTCAGGGGACATTGATGGCCATACCATATGAGGCACTCCAACTTCCTGAAGTCGAGCTGTGACACTTCTGCCATGATGTGGTGGAGCATTATCATCCATGAACACAAAGTTGGGAGTGTGCTGGCGGAATATTCTCATTTTCTGAGTTACTGAATTTGGGGTTTTCATTAGTTGTCAGTTAAAATCATCATAATGCATAAAGTAGCCTATTAGTAAAGCATGTTTAAATGATTTTATGCCTTTTATAAGTTTTTACATTTTTGTAAATTATGAAAGTTGCGCTAGCTTTAGCAGTATTAGAGCTTTAGCAGTACTAGTTTAAAAGATCAGAAAAAGAAATTGTTTTTTAATTATAATTATGGTTAAAAGAGGACAAACAAGCATGTATGAATGTTAATGAGTCTCCTTTCTACACTTAAAGGTGCTGTGTGTAAGTTTTTGACTTTTCTAAAGCATAAAAATACCATAATATGTGTGCAGATATTCAGAAACATGCTGAGTGAACATTCTTGTTGATCTGAAAAACAATGCTGAAGTCAGATATTCTGCTTTGAACATGTGCGTTACGAACGGCTGTCTTTGTTTTGGTCTTTTAACCCGCCCACTGCCAGTTTAGCCAATTATATTTCAGCACCCCGGGTTGCCTTGGTGGAAAACAGCGTATATCATTTATTCATTCAGTCAGGACGACTCTCAGAGCATGCACCCGTGACCGAAATGCGACCTCCGGTGGACAGTAGCAGACTCCGAAATGAGACATTCACAATGACTCAGTTCCACATGAGGTTATTAATTAGCAAATAATATAAATATTACGAGCGTAAACATTAGGTGAGCAGGTTACATTGTAACCCTGTGTTCCTAGCTCTGTCTGTCAATGGATCACCAGCTTTCTGACAGACAGACAACAGCTAGTCAGAATGGGCAAAATCACATCCGACAGCCGCACCATCAGCACCGGTGCCCCCCAGGGATGTGTTCTCTCCCCACTGCTCTTCTCCCTGTATACCAATGACTGCACTGCAAAAGACCCCTCCATTAAACTCTTGAAGTTTGCTGACGACACTACTGTTATCGGCCTCATCCGGAACGGTGATGAGTCTGCATACAGACAGGAGGTGGAGCGGCTGGCTCTATGGGGCAGATGCAACAACCTGGAGCTGAACACGCTCAAAACGGTGGAGATGATAGTGGACTTTAGGAGAAACCCCCCTGCACTTCCCCCACTCACCATCATGAACAGCACTGTGGCTGCAGTAGAGTCATTCAGGTTCCTGGGCACCACCATCTCTCAGGATCTGAAGTGGGACATTCACATAGACTCTATTGTGAAGAAAGCCCAGCAGAGACTGTACTTCCTTCGTCAGCTGAGGAAGTTCAACCTGCCACAGGAGCTGCTCGTACAGTTCTACTCAGCTGTCATCCAATCCATCCTCTGCACTTCAATCACCGTCTGGTTCGGCTCAGCTGCCAAAACCGACCTCCGTAGGCTACAGCGAATAGTCCGGACTGCTGAACGAATCACTGGCACTACCCTTCCTACACTTCAAGAACTGTACTCTTCCAGAGTGAGTAAAAGGACTCGCAAAATCACTCTGGACCCTTCACACCCAGCACACTTTCTGTTTGAACTGTTACCGTCTGGTCGGCGCTACAGAACACCGAGCACAAATACAGCCAGACACAGGAAAAGTTTCTTTCCTCAAGCCATCTACCTCATGAACAGTTAATTATTCCCCTACTGTGCAATAAACATGTGCAATACTTTTTCATACGCACTTGTACACAGCACCTTAAAACAATATACAATGCAATACTTTCTCCATACGCATTTGTACACAGCACCTTATAACAGTATACAATGCAATACTTTCTCCATACGCATTTGTACACAGCACCTTATAACTTGTAAAACTTGTATATTTATAACAAATATGTACAACAATTCATCATCCAGAGCTCTATTGTCTAACTGCATCTCTGTTTAATGTTTGTCGTATTTTATTTTATTTTTTCCTCATATTTATTTTGTGTTGTCACTTGTCACTTTATGTACACTGGAAGCTTCTGTAGCCAAAACAAATTCCTTGTGTGTGTAAGCACACTTGGCAATAAAACCGATTCTATTCTATTCTATTCTAACAACACGATACGTGACAAGATTTGCAGAGATGAGCAGTTTGGCTGTTTGCACCAGACGAAACACCACAGAAATTTAAATACAGCCATTCAGAAGCACAGAATATGCACTCACTCATGAAATGGTAAGGTTTATAATCCAATTAATACATATTAAACCTCTTTAACATTATTAAATGTAGATGCTGAATCACTGATATGTGTTGGTTTGCATTATTTCACAGTTCTAAAGGTCAGATTCAATTGGTTTATTTTATTTTCCAGATCTGAGGTGAACTATCTGCTGCTGCTTTCAGTAGTATGGCAATAAATGTGATGTAAAATGGCATTCAAACTTACATTATTAGCATTTAACACTGAATAAAGCACATGAGGTGTACCTGAGCTGATCATTGTCAGTTTTCTATTGTTCAGCTGAGAGAAATTGAAGCCGTTTCTAATATATCAATTCCAGGTGTTGATTAGGACAAAAACTCCTTTTAGGATGAAAAATATTCCTTCTATCACGTGCCGTTGCTTTTAGTTAGAACACAACTTAATTCAGCCTTAAATCAGCCTTTATGCTGCGTTCACACCAGACGTGGAACGCGCATATAAATCGCGCTATTCGCGCATAAATAGACGCGTGAACATTTTAGTTTACTCGCTTCATTCGCGCGTCAAAATCTGCTTCATTCGCGCGTCAAATCCGCTCCATTCGCGCATGAAAATCACTTCACCGTAGACGCGGATTCGCGTCATGGGCGGGGCTGCCCGGTGACTCTAGCTTCGTTGCTAAATGGCTAACATGGATTTTATTGAGAGAATAGCTGTGTTTATGTGCTTAGGAAGACTGAAAAACAGCGTCGATTTGTTTGGAGCCGTGCCTGAGTCCACTAGATCCATTCTGAGGTGCACCCAGCTCTGTGAGTTCATCAACTCCTCCAGAAACTGTACCTGGATGATGGAGGCTTTCAGCGGTGCTTCCGACTGAGCCAAGCCCAGTTTGATGAACTGTTGTCCGGTGTCGGCAACAGGATTTCCCCTTGGGACACCAACAACAGGCGCTACGTCATAATCACGCCTCTACAAACCAAAGCTCCTGATTGGTTAACGCGACGCGAATGTCCGCTGAAGTTCAGATTTTTTAACTCGCGCGTCAAACGCGCAAAACGCTCAATCCGCGCCGCGCCGCAGGGTGCCTAATCGCGTCTTTGCATTGACTTAACATATAAATCACTCGCGCTTGACGCTTCTTTCGCGTTTGGTGTGAACGCAGCATTAGGCTCGATAGTCAGACTCTCTCCTTGGTCCTCAATCTGGCAACCTACGCTTGTGTTTGTTTTGATCCAGGAATGCAATACCTAGTTCAACCACTGGGCATCAAACTTACATACTGCACCTTTAAGTGACAAGTTATTAGTTTCCCTGTTTAATATTCAGAAGTGGATTAGACTAAGCACTAGTGTTTGTTTAGGCCAGGGGTGTCCAAACTCTGTCCTGGAGGGCCGGTCTCCTGCTGAGTTTAGCTCCAACACACCTGCTAGGAAGTTTCTAGTATATCTAGTAAGTGTTTGATTAACTGGTTCAGGTGTGTTTGATTAGGGTTGGAGCTAAACTCTCCAGGACCGAGTTTGGACACCCCTGGATTGGGCCTCTTTCTGTAAATCTGGACATTTAAATGAGGCTCAAATGAGTGAGTGGAGTTATGAGGATGAAAACCAACCTGTTTGTTGCTCAGGATCTTCATGTTTGACTGTGAATGTTTCTTCAATCTTCACATCTTCACTCTCCTCTTTAATAAACGCCATCTTTATAACAGTCTGAGCTCAGTCGCTTCAGCAGGAGATTCTCTGGGTTTGAACACTAGACCATCAACAAAACAAAAATATAAACCCAAGTTATATCTCTCTCTCTGTTAGTAAAATAATAAAGTTTTTGTTATAGTAAGACTGTACCATCTGATGAACACTGATTTTTTGTAAAATATTGTGCTTATAAACTGAAAATCAAAGTTTAAACCATGTTTAAACTACAATAAACATGTTTGACCTGAAGATGATGATGGCAATAATTACAACGATTGAATCAGTGAATCATTTTGCGCAGCAATTGATTCAGTTTACTCCGTTTAGATCCGTCTGTCTCCACCAGCAAATGTCCAAATTCACTTCGTAATAAACTGATGACATCGGGACTAATTGAGTTAGTGCATGTGTTGTGTTAATTAAATGCGGCTATGTTTACATATGTAAAGGGATCATAAAGTTTGATTAATCGTCAATTAAAACGGTTAAAAACAAACCTTTTTTTCTGACGCTGGAGCGCGGCCTTATGACGTCATGACCTCTCGCCAAGATAAAAGTCCCGAACAAAATATCAAGACGCCACTTCGTTCCTGTAGCAATAATCGTGCAAATAAGTGTTCACATTGAAAACCCCTTTTAACAAAAAAAAAAGTGTTATGTTTGACAGTCACATATTTAATTTCGTAAAGTGGAACTGCACAAAAAAGACAGGGTATTTCATGTTCCACCATTTCCTCTGATCTTCTTTATTGTGTGCATAAAGCCCAACATTCAGCACATACTGCCTAAAACCATATTCATATTTTTCAATGAAAAGAGGCAGTTATGTTGACTATTAGGCTGTTTTATTATAAATATGCACACAGTAAAGATATAAGTATGTATATGATGCCTTAAACATGACAGACAGCGAAAATGTTAAGTTGTTCATATCAAAATTAAAAGAGGTTGTGCTGTATCCTGTTTTCATTTTATTGTTTATTTTATTGAATACATTTTATTGACAATGTATTCAAGGTGATGCGAGCGACGATATAAAAGTACACTGTTCCCTTTGAAGATTTAAAGGTGCAGTAGGTGATCTCCCAAAATGCTATCGTTAGCATAGTATCTTTGAAACACATCTCCCTCCCCTGCTGTTCAAAGCCACGCCCCCTGAAATCACAAATGTGCACATTAAAGATGACCGTAGACTACCCACTAGATCATGTCATTCGCCAGTTAGAAAACTTTACAGTACTTTATAATATCTCAATTCCCAATGATAAACTGTATTATATCTCGCACGTGTTCAGTTGTGTAGCAGCAGAACTCGTCATAATGTGCAATATGTCATGCATGCAGGGATCGCTGGTCTCACTCTCTTATGCGCGTTGTCCTAAAGCGACTACTGTATGCTTAGTGTTTGGCCAGCGGGCTGCAGGAATTACACTTATTTCTAAGCCACACTTACATGCTGTTTCAGAGCGAATATTCAGAGAAGTGGTGAACAATATAGGGACGCGTCACAGGCTGTCATTGATCAAACATGAACCAATGTGAATATAAAACTAACTTCAGCTCAGTAAAGCGGCTAGGTGGAATAGCGCTGTTCACTGATGTTTAGTTGTTAAACTAAATAAAAATCTACATTATCGATGCTGTAAAAGGACCTTATGAAACTGAAAATAGTCACATCAATCTTTCACCAGGAGATTTCAGTGGCTGAACAACACTTCTGTGCATATAACCCATTCATAACAACACAAACTACATCAGCTTTGAGTGACTATAATAGTGTTAAAACATAACATTGTCTGTCTAACAGAAATACTTCAGCCATGGTGTCGTCCTTCCTCCAGCGTGCAAAACTAACTCCAATATTCACTCAGGATTTTAACAAGTTTTGATTCAGCAAAGCAGCTGATCGACGTGATTTTGAAACACTCCAGTGTCCCTGTATCTGTGTTTACACTCAGTAAACAGCGGTGAGTTCGGTGAACTGATGACCTTCACGACCAATCACAGTCATTTCTGTTGAGCATGTGAACACAACGGCAAATCAGCGCTGTTTAAGAACGTGCTCAACAGCGCTCAAATGTTAGCAGGAAATGGACGTTTTTAAAACTTCAGTATCAATTGGTACCGAATTCCAGTATCGAGACAACCCTACTCTGTGCAGAAATTTCAGATATGGACCAATCGCTTGCTTTTTTTTTTTTATGTCTAATCATCTTGTGTAATCACCTGACATGTCCAAACTTGCGTGTCCTCTGGAGTTTGTTCACACTATTACATTTGCAAAGTCTGAACGTGCAAGGAAAGGATGCAAGTCTTGACTTGTACTTGAACTTGTAGCCCCAATCAGGTAGCAGATGTCTGCAGCCATGCCTCTGTTTTCAGATGTCTCCATCCACACTGACACAGAGCAGCAGTGTTTGAAACCCAAATGGCCTCTTCAGCGTTTTTGGGGGTCAAAAACTCCGGGGTAGTGTGGACCAAAGGTGTAACATTGCAAAGTTATACATTTCAATACTAAAGCATATTAGTGTAAATGGGGCTTAAGACTTCTCAGGTGAATCCTCGTGTGGCCATTAAGGTTAACCTTTCTAGTAAAACACTTTCCACATTGTTGACAGGTGAACGGTTTATCTCCAGTGTGAATCCTCATGTGGACATTAAGGTTTCCTCTTGTATTGAAACATTTTCCACACTGCTGGCAGGTGAAAGGTTTCTCTCCGGTGTGAATCCTCATGTGGACTTTAAAGTGTCCTCGCCGAGCAAAGCTAGTTCCACACTGTTGGCAGGCGAAAGGATTCTCTCCAGTGTGAATCTTCATGTGGATTTGAAAGCATCCTTGCTGAGCAAAACTCCTTCCACACAGATGGCAGGTGGAAATCTTCTCTCCGGTGTGAATTGTTTTATGGAGATCAAGAGATTTGTTACTTGGAAAACTCCTTACACATTGAGGGCAAAGGTGAGGTTTCTCTTTCTCTTCACTCTCCTCTTTCGGCACAATCAAGCCTAGTGTGAAAATAAAATGTAGCTATTATTTAAAAGCAGATGTAGAACAGAAATGCCCAAAATCTACTATTCATGTCTACAACCCATCGTTTCAGCTCCAATCTACCTTAATTTATTTGTAATTTTTTCTTTAGTAGACGGAAGGATAGCTCTACCAGGGCGATATATCTGAGCAGATCTGCTAATTTTTAGGTATACACAGCTTATATAGTAGGAGGTAGGGCTGCACAATATATGGTTTGAGCATCGATATCGCAATGTGTGTGTCCACAATAGTCACATCGCAAGATATGCAGTGTTGAGTTGGGGTTATGTGAGATTTGTGGAGACACTGCAGAATTGAACCATAATAGAGTGAAAGTTAATCATCTGCTTCTCTTTTTTTAAGGCCTGTGACAATGAAGAGACTTTAAAGCATTTAATAATGCATGAAGTTTAATTTCCTGCCTCGTTTCCACTGAATGGTACGGTTCAGTTCGGTTAGGTACGGGTCGCCTTTATCAGGCTTGTGTCTCCACTGACAAAGGGTACCAATGGTACCCCTTTGGTGGGCATGGTGTACAACAGAAAGTTGCAGTCGACGTCATTCTCGCTCGAGGAATTGTCAAGCCATACAGGTCATTCACATATCATATACAAAACAGATGCTTTATATACATAAATAGGCCTACTTGTGTATAAATGTTAATAACTAACCTTTCTATGAACATGATTTAATTCTAGCTGCAGATTAATGATGTGAAATAGCCTACTGCAACATCTGAGATCATATAAAATAAATAAAACATATATGAACACATACAGAGCGCCTTACAGTCTCTGAAATGTTACCAATTACAAAAAAATACCCAAAACTTACAATTTAGTTTATTTGGGTTCATAAACAATATGAAACATATACAGTCAGTACAAACCTCTCATCTTTATTCTTCACCAGCACATGCAACGTTAACATCTTGTTTGAAAGTATTTCCGTCATACCGAGTTCATAATAGTCCAAAAGCCGATGATAATAATTAAACATAGCGGTTTGTTTGAGCTGAAAGAATCGGTTGCTGAAAGAATCATTTGCTTCTTTGTTTTTTTGCGCGTCACTCTCACGTTTGTCCTTTTCTGAAAAGGTTCAGAAGCACTTCAATAATCACGCGCACATTATTATCATCAGCTCAAGAAGTTCGTTATTTCAAATATAGACACGCGGCGAGTGCACAAGCTCTCTAGAGAAAGTGAAACCACTCTCTCTTTTAGATGGATTCACAAACAACAACAGGACACATGGCAGATCCTGCTTTTTGTCTCTGCATGTGGCTGTCACAAGAATACGACAAGGTTTGTTTGAGCTCGGGTCGACCACAGCTCATTATTATATGTATATATTATAACGGTGTAATGTCTCGGCTGTGTATTTAAAAATGGCGATTCCTTTGTTTTCATTATCCTGCTTGTGCATGCGCTAGTGATGTTTCTCTGTAAACCAATAGCATTTAGCTGTGCGTCTAGCTCCGCCTTTTGGTACACTTTTGCTGTGCTAGGTAAGGGTACCCAAAAAGTGGTATGGTACGGTTCGCTTTTTGGGACCTTTTGACAGTGAAAACGGACATAAAAGCGTACCGAACCGTACCATACCGTACCGCTCAGTGGAAAAGGGCCGTTTGTGCAAGTAACACAAACAAATGTTGTCTCTTGCTGATCTGGTGGAGATTGATCTTAAGCAGTTAAAGATAAGTCAAATTTCTGCTTTTGTGGTTTCTCAGGTGTGATTCTAAGATGTGCATTTGTTTATTTATTTGTTTATTAAGTTAGTTTCATGTATCATAGCGTAGCAAAAAAATTTTGTTTCATGTTGTAAGAACTGTGTTTGTGTTTATGTGCTTCTAAGGGTGCTTTCACACTTGATTCAATTGCCTGGACCGTACCCAAGTTCGATTGTCCCCCCTTGCCACCTTCTCGGCTGGTTTGTGTTCACACTGTCTGTTTTTCTTCTGAACCCCGGTACGCTTGCGTCATCGAGCTGCTGTTGTGTGTACTGCTGTTGCTAGGTGACGGACACGAAAGCAAAGCGTCAAAATGGAAAGACGTGTGACATCACGGTCATTCTGCTTTTACTGAATCTTTTGGTTTTGGACATACAGAAAGCGACTTGCGTCTGTCTGCCTTTCAAAGACTGCCTGTCTTTGGAGGAGACAAGCAGACATTATCACTGTGTTTGCCCTGGCTCAGTCCCGCTTGTCACCAAGGTACAGTACGTGATACACAGACACACACACACACACACACACACGAATGAACGTTATGAAAACAATAGTTTGTTGTACAGTTGGCGGTTCACTTCCGTTATTTGGTACGATTGCATTCATACCAGAAGTAAACCGTACCCCAGACCACCTCTTTCAGGCGGACTCGGGTACGGTTCATGGGTGCGCACCCGAGTTCAGAAGACACGTTCACATTAGCTAAACGTACCGTACTCTGATGTCAAATGAACCCGGGTGCGGACCAAAAGTGCTAGTGTGAAAGCCCCCCAAGTCATTGCCTCGAGCTTTAGATTTTGTTACCTTGCTAAAATGTAACCCAATACTGGTGTTATCTTATTATCGTTGTCCACGGAAATAATATAAACTACATTGGTAAAATACAATGTCTTCTATTTGCTGGTTGATAAAATGTAAAGCTTTACATTTGATTTAGTCTGACTCAAGTGAGTCGAATTAAGTGAATCAAATCTTCATATTTGATTCCTTGAAAAGAGCTAATAAAACCCTGATCGATCTTTTAAAATAGGTTGATCCCCTACACCGTATACCTCCAATATCTGAATATACAGATATTAGTGACTTGGCATGAGTTCGCTTGATGGGGATCATTTCAGATTAGGAATGTAAATATGGTTCCCTGAGTAGGGAAAGCGAATATCTTACCAGTGTGAATGACCATGTGACGTTTAAGGTTTCGGTTTGTTGCTAATCTCAGTCCACATATTGTGCAGGAGTAAGGCTTCTCTCCGGTGTGAATATTCAGGTGGGCTGCAAGGTGTCCTTGTTGAGTGAAAGACCTCATACACCATCGGCAGGTATAAGGTTTCTCTCCGGTGTGAATCCTCATGTGGATTTTGAGGTTTGTTTTTTTATTGAAACACTTTCCACACTGTTGGCAGACGAAAGGTTTCTTTCCAGTGTGAACTCTCATGTGGTATTTTAAGTGTCCTTGATGAGCAAAACTTCTTCCACACAGATGGCAGATGGAAAACTTCTCTCCAGCATGAATCTTTATATGGGTATTAAAAGACTTCTTATGTAGAAACCTCTTTCCGCATTGAGTACGTGTAAGGCTTCTTTCCAGTGTGACTGCTTGTGTGGACTAAGGTCTACTTGCTGATCGAAATTCATTCTCTCTTCACTTTCCTTAAATGACCCACCTGTTTGTTCCTCAGGATCTTCATGTTTAACCCTGAAAGCTTCTTCAATCTCTTCAAGCTTAATTGTGAATGTTTCTTCAATCTTCATGTCTTCACTCTCCTCTTTAATAAACGCCATCTTTATAATAGTGTGAGCTCAGTCGCTTCAGCAGGAGTTTCTCTGGGTTTGGACACTAGACCATCAACAAAAGAAAAAGAAATATAAATTAAATCTCTGTCTTATTAAAATGATCAAAGGTTTTGTTATAGTAAGACTGTAGTTTGGCACACTGATTTCCATTTTATAAGCTAATTTCTCTTTTACAAAGGACTATGAGGTTAAATCATGTTTAAACTGCAGATATTGATTGCAATAATTAAATCGATTCAAACAGTGAACCATTTTACAGATTGATTCACTTGACTCTGAGTTTCTAAAGCTCCGTTTCTCTCTACCCGTTCACGACCAAATTAATTTCATAATAAACTGATTCACAATATCAGGACTAAATGAGACGCAGAACCATAAGATGAAAGTCTTAAGTTGCGTGTTCACATAAAAAGAAATAGAATAGAAATATACATTTATGACTAATATACAAAAAAGCTATCTGAAATTAAGTGTTTCGATGTAAACGGTGTAAATGAATCAGATTTAGCTTAAAATGTACATACGGCGTGTGGAGGACAATGCAGAGACTTTGGTGAGCGAAGCATTGAACTTTACTGTGTTATAAATGTGATTGTTTATAATAAGTTATAATTAAAAAAGTTATACTGCATTAGTTAATACGAGTCAAAGTAATGTTTTCTATTTATTTTTTTAATATTATGAAATAAATAGGAAATTACCATGGCAGTTTTAAAGTAAAGTAGTTTGCTATATTTATCTTTGGCCCACAGCTATCAATGATATTTGGTTTTTGGCCCTTCGTACGAAAAAGTTTGGGCACCCCTAGTAGGCCTACAACTGAATGCAGTAGTTTAGCGATCGTCAACAGGACTTTTATCTTAGCAAGAAGTTATGACGTCATTAGTCGACGCCGCGCTCCTGCATCTGCCGCTCGGCTGGAGAACGGTTTGTGTTTTTAACCGTTTAAAGTCACGATGTGTCGAATATTTATTAACCTCATTTATAAATAAAGCGCGTCAGCTCATTATTAAAACTCACATGTTTTTATTATGAACATGAATCTGCTGGTAGAGATTGAGCTTTTAGAAACTCCCGAGTCAATTGAATCGATTACTGTGCAAAATGATTCAACGTCGTCTTACATGTCAGAAATATGCTTTATTAGTGTGTACTGTTAGTTGAGCCGCTTTTAAATGTGGTTTTATTCTAATCGTTAGGCTATTAACTCTGACTCTGCTTGACTCCCTAACTAGTGTGCACACTACCGAACTAGGGAGCTGATTGATACACACTCAGCCCTTATGGAAATGAATCATCGTTTTACAACAAGAAAAACAACTAAATATGGTTATTGTAGACAAACCATGTTACCACAAATTAACTATGATTCTGCCATTTAGTTTAATTGTGACATTGTAGAAAATTATGGTCAGAAAAGGTGTAATAAACATGCCAAAAGTAAAGAAAACACTTATTATCATGGTTAATACACTTTTATTATAATCAACCAGTGATTAATTTTAATAAGGGAGAGATTTATTTTGTATTTATTTGTATGTTTTGTTGATGGTCTAGTGTTCAAACCCAGAAAAGTTCCTGCTGAAGCGACTGAGCTCACACTGTTATAAAGATGGCGTTTATTAAAGAGGAGAGTGAAGATGTGAAGATTGAAGAAACATTCACAGTCAAACATGAAGAGATTGAGGAACAAACAGGTTGGTTTTCATCCTCAAAGCTCCACTCAGTCGTTTCAGCCTTATTTAAATGTCCAGATCTACAGAAATAACAATAATACACACATGGTCTAGGGTTGGGCGATGTCGACCAGTTTGGCATCGTACGATGTCTAATGTGAAACATCACGATGGATAGGCGGCTTATGAATAATTAATTAATTTATAACCAATTAATTATTTGCAGCCTACCGTTTCAACTACCAGACCCGCATGGTCTTTGTTTTACCCATAACCAAATCATAAATAAATAAAGATAAGTTACACGCAAATTACCACCTGTCAATCACTTTTTCCGCGGGAATCTGGCATGAATATGCAGAGGGATCACAATCAGAAAGAGCTTTATTGCCAGGTATGTTCGCACATACGAGGAATTTGTTTTCGTGACAGAGCTTCTACAGTGCAACAGAATTACAGAGACAGGACAAAAAACAGATAATAAATATATTTTAAAAATAAAAGTAAATAATGAATGCAAATATACAAATTCACAAGTGTATGTACAGGAATATTACTATATATACAACGTTATATGGCAGCTGTTATGTGCAAATTAGCATGTAAAATATGTTGTTAAATAAGTGTTTATGTGTATAAAAAGTGTATAGCAAGTAGTGATGTTTGTTTCATAATTACTATCATTCAAGTGTTCATGAGATGGATTGCCTGAGGGAAGAAACTGTTTCTGTGTCGGGCTGTTCTGGGGCACAGTGCTCTGTAGCGTCGACCAGAAGGTAAAAGTTTAAAGCGGCAGTGTGCTGGGTGTGAGGGGTCCAGAGTGATTTTGGCAGCCCTTCTGCTTGCTCTGGATAAGTACAGTTCTTGGAGAGTAGGGAGGATTGTACCAGTGATTCGCTCAGCAGTCCGAACTATTCGATGTAGTCTTCGGAGGTCGGATTTGGTAAGCTAAACCAGACAGTTATTGAAGTGCAGAGGACTGATTCAATGATGGAAGTGTATAACTGTTTCAGCAGCTCCTTTGGAAGGTTGAACTTCCTCAGCTGACGAAGGAAGTACAACCTCTGTTGAGCTTTTTTGACAATGGAGTCAATGTGAGTGTCCCACTTCAGATCCTGAGATCCAGATGGTGGTACCCAGGAACCTGAATGACTCCACTGCTGCCACAATGCTGTCCATGATGCTCAGTGGGGGGAGAGCAGGGGGGTTTCTCCTGAAGTCCACTATCATCTCCACTGATTTGAGCGTGTTCAGCTCCAGGTTGTTGTGACTGCACCAGACAGCCTGTGTCGTTTAATGGCGTCGACAAACTTGGTTGGTAAAAAAGGTGCACAACCAACAGCAACCGACCAACAGTATCTGAGGTTTTCGCTAAAATTACTAAGTACAAGCGTGAAAGCGAAAGAGTGAAGCAGTGTACTGACGCTGTGACACGTTACCTGATAGATTCAAAAGACCGAAGAGTCATTAGATGGAGACAAGATTAATTAAATATCACATTTAACAACTATAAAGAGACGCGATCCAGCGGTACATCCTTGATAAACTATCTGACATGCACTGCTCTCTGGGGTTTTGTGCTCAGTGGGCCCGCTGACTGCCGGAGCTCAGACGCGCGTGTACGCTGCAGCGCATGACTGTGTGTGTGTGTGTGGTCACGTGATGTGTGTTTTCAGCGGTATAGTGTGGAAGGAGGGCTTTTCAGAAATGCTAGATGAAACACCAGTGTGGACGTGGATCGTTTTTATTCTAAAAAGCTATTTTAAAACTAAGACGTATTAGTGTAAATGGGGCCTGAGTGTGTTTTTTTCGTGAGCGGGTTGCTGCGACGTTGGCGGGGCGGAGGATCGCGATGCCGGCTCAGCATCGTGATGTCTATCCGCCATCGGCGATGGACGATAGCATCGTCTATCGACCCAATCCTAACATGACCTAAACTAAAGTCATCAGAATATTAACTAAAGTTCATATTGCATGAATATATTAAGTAAAATTTTCTAATTTAAATATGTCAACTCAAATGTTGACGACTTTAATAAACTCTTGTTTGTCTCTCTTCACCCTAGATCTGATTGTGCCGAAAGAGAAGAGCGAAGAGAGTTTCGATCAGCAAGAAAACCTGACTGTTCACAGTGGAGAGACTCTGTACACTTGTCCTCAATGTGGGAAGACTTTTATACATAAACACTCCTTTAATGCCCACATAATAATTCACACTGAAGACAAGGCTCACAACACCTGCACTCAATGCGGAAAGAGTTTTATACATAAGAAATCTCTCAATGTCCACATGAGGACTCACTCTGGAGAGAAGCCGCACGTCTGCTCGCAGTGTGGAAAGAGCTTCTTATACAAACACTGTCTGAATGCGCATGTAAGAATCCACACCGGAGAGAAACCATTCAGCTGCCAGCAGTGTGGAGAGAGTTTCACTCATCAAGGACAGCTCCAGCTCCACATGAAGAGTCACACTGGAGAGAAACCGCCGGTATACACCTGCCAACAGTGTGGGAAGAGCTTCAGCACGATTACAATCCTCAAAGTCCACATGTTGATCCACACCGGAGAGAAGCCGTTCAGCTGTGAGCAGTGCGGGAGACGCTTCAGTCACGAATCAGCCCTTAAAAACCACCTGAAAGCCCACGCTGGAGAGAAGCCGTACACTTGCCCTCAGTGCGAGAGGAGTTTCTTATATAAAGGCTCTCTCAATGACCACATCAGAAGTCACACCGGAGAGAAGCCGTTTGCCTGCCAACAGTGTGGAAAATGTTTCAGTAAAAATGGAAACCTTAAAGCCCACATGAGGATTCACACGAGGAAGAAACCCTAAACCTGTCGACGATGTGGAAAATGTTGGAACCTTTTGAATGTTAAAGGTTGATTTATATTTGCATCGAGTGCACAGAGATGGCCCGGTGCAGCCTTCATACTGTCGCATACTCTTTGCCGTGACTGGCGCTGACGTTTCGCACAAGCTCTGTGATTGGTAGCGGTGAAGAGTGTGGGCAGGGCCGAGTGGGTAACAAGCATCGAATCCCACTGAGGAGCTCCAGATGGATACCTTTTGAGTTTACTTTATCATTAAAGTTGTTGCACGTCCTCTGGTTTCTGCCTCTGAATGAGCGTGTTTGAGCTACTTTTACAGTAAGTTAGCATTACTGGTGTTTTCGGTGTAAACAAAACGACACAGAGGAACATAAAATCCCACTGCTAGCTAGCGTTTCGGAAGTGTTATTGCAAAACAACACAAACAGAAGGTAGAAGTATAAATGCACGGCTATGTGCAAGGCGTGCGCCGTGGGTTACAGCGATCACTCGATGCAGAAGTATAAATCAGGCCGGGACGGTTGACCGATGGGCTTTGTCAGCCATTGGTCAGTATTGGTTGTTTAGCAATGAGTCAGAGCGCGACACCAAAAACTGATGTGATGTAGTAAGTAAACAAGTCAAGAAGGAACACAAAAAGGCCGGCTGAAATTTAGCGTTCTTTTTTATTTGACATATTTGCAGGAGAATCCCTCCGTGGTGAATGAAAAGTACTGTGATAATGGTACTAAATGCTGATTTGTTTACTCTTTGCACTTGTTATCGGAAGTTTGGTTTACTTTTGTTGAATGAGAAACCGGATACTGGCCCCCCCGCAGGTGTGAAAAGACAAATCCTCTCACGCAGGTGCAGAATCCAGCTCCTGAATCAGTCGGCTGCCGTCTGTTTGGCATGTACATGCACAGCTTTTTGGTCCAGACGCAAGGAGGAAACACAGTTGGGCTTTTGTCTGCACTAGATGTTTGCTGTCAGCTTGGTGTGTCCCGGCTTTTAGGCTACGTCTACACTAATCCGAATAAATTTAAATGTGTGAAAAAGTCTGAAATTTAAGCATTTAAAATGTAAAAGTCTAAAAACTAGGGGTGTCATAATTAATTGTTTCTTCGATGCACCGCAAAAATCTAAATATTTTATATCTGTTCAGTAATAGATCATAACCGGTTATTACGTACTGACGTCATTTATCTCATATGCGCCATGTCCCGGTAGCTTACTATTGCGAGGGAGGCGAGTGCGAGTAATTAAAACACAGAAACTATTTAAAAATGCAGAAACTCTGCACAATTCACTGCGTGAGTATTTGCTGGACAGTCTTTCACTGACAGGGAAGTTACAGCAGAAGCCCCTGTTTCACTGCAATTGAGAAAATGAAAGTAAACTCCTTTTCTCTCTCACTGTGGACCTTTGACCTGCTTTCCTCTCGTCTCGGTTCTTACAGCATTACTTCTGGATACAGACACGAGCGTGTCTTCAGAGCGAGTTTTCTCCACCGCGTCTCTCATGGATCAGCTGTGATCGCCGCATCCGTTTATCAGTGTCACTCATCGGTGAACAGCGCCAGAGCGTTAGAGCCAATCGCAGCCCTTTCTGTTGAGTGCGTGACCAATCATAGGGGTGTAAGAACTCGCTTGACAGGGCTCATAAAGCGAGCGGGATATTTACATTTGTTTATTTGCTATAAATGCTCATGTTGTTCTGTGCATGTACTTGAGTTTTTAAAGATACAGTTCTGACTGTTTGTATTAAAGGACAAAATTGTATTACAAATAATATATAAATATAAATATCTATACATTTTTCTTGTGCTGTGAAGTAAAATATAAAATTGTTTAAGGAAAGCATCGTCAATGCACCGAGATATCGAATTGAACCGAATCGATGTCATGATAATCGTAACCGAACCGTAAGACTAGTGTAGGTTCACACCTCTACTAAAAACGCTCCACATCCATGCTATTGTTTTCAATTCTTTCCATCATCCACACTAAATTGACGGAAAAAGCTTTCGTTCATGTATTCAAAGATTTAAGACGCTCTTACCTGCTCATATCCGCCAGCTGTTTATTTACTTTCTGTCTCTTTGAAACGTTGCAGCAAAACGTCGAGTAAACAGCTCCAGTAAACACTCCCTGTGCTTTGAAGAGAGGCAATATGGAGCATCTACAAACTGACATTCATCTTTAATAAAGCTGTCGAAACACACAGCATCCAAAACATCTGCTTTACAGTGCCCTCCACCATGTTAGCTGGATTGGTCACATGATTAAAATGCCTCATCGTTTTCCAAAGCCTCTGTTTTTACAGTCCACACTGCAACAACAAAACTGGCCTTTCTAAATTATCCACTTTGGACAGCATTTTCAAAAAGACAAGTTTTCGTTTCCTAAAAACGCCATCTCAGTGTGGAGCTGGCTGCAACTGAGAGAAAAAATATGCATTTTTAAATGAAAACGCATGGCCTTAGTGTGTTTGTTTGGACATAAGCAAGATCCTCAAAGTTAAAATTCTCAAACTCCACTCCAAAGCGAGATTTTTTAAAATTCTGCAACTACAATGAACAACTCCTGGATTGCAAGCTTTGTTTTTCTGAGTTTATGATGTCACAAAGCAGCTCAAATCCCAGGTTTAGGCAAAACAATAATAAATGTTCCCACTCTGATATTTCTGGCAATATCCGTTATAAAATGCTCCTGTATCTGTGTAACCACTGGGTGAACTGTATGATCCTGAATCCTTTGTACAAATAAACTGCGCATGTTTATTATAAGCTATTTTACATTCTAATATTTTAAATATTCTTATGTTTCGTGTGTTTAAAATGACTTTATTGGCATTACAAGTTTAAGCAAACAAATACTTAAATGAGCTAATACAGCGATGGAATCATCTATAAGCTACTGAAACTCAAATCAAAAGCATCCTGCATATATACTGTGATTAAACAAGCTACAGCCTTCATTTTTTTGTTGAAAAAGGAATCTGTTTGTGTCCTCTGGTGAAAGCCAAGAGTTTACCTAACCTTCCACCACTGTGAAGCATCCTGGTTTATGGAGATGAAGTTGCTTCAGATTTCACTCTCATGCAAACATTTTCACATTTCTGGGTTTCTCTGCAGAATAAGTGGTCATAGTTGGTAAACTTAGAGCGCAGAGAATGGGAGAGTACAACAAATAGATTTTTTACATTCATATTAGCTCAAATAATAACAGAAAACCTCAATGTTGGTGTTATCATGACTTTCAGAAGAAGGAAAACAATAGTGTGAGACTGATAACAGCAGCCAGAACAGAGAAAACATCAAATCCTGCCCCCATAAACACTCCATTACAAACACCCCGCATCATAATTTTATTTTAATTTTTAGTAATTTATTGCAAAGAGGATTTAATACAAAGTATAGCTGTACAAAAGTATAGATGTTTTAAAAACCAATCAAGCATTCAAGAGATTAAGATGCTGATGACCTTTTCATCCTCTCCAAAAACTGTCATAATGGGATATATATGCACAGGGAAATTTAATGTGACTGAGTCCGCTCAGGCGCTTCCGGTGAACTGTTATGCCATTATAAACTCACCACATTAAAGATCTGGTTTAAATCAGTGATTTTCACTGCACAAAGGATGGCTGGGCTGCAGTAATCAGGGAAACCGGAAAGGGGAACCCAAAAAAGGCACAGTAATTTTAATGGCATCTAAAACCATGTTAGTCTGTCTGTTTCTCCTTATTCTGAGGTTCACATATTGCATCTTTTGCGCGCGCAAGTTCGTTATTTCCAATGGAGGCACATGGCTTGCGCACATATTGGGAGAGATGCGTGAGCGACATGATGCGCTCACGCTTTCCATGCACACCAAGTTGAAAGAAGGCCACGAGCACACGTAGCGCGTGAGTCATGTGACAAGAACTGACCGATCAGCTTCATGCTTTGTATGGAATACACACATTTCTACTCCAAAGAGAGAAAAATACAAATGCCAAACAATTTTGTAATCTAGTTGATCAAAAGTGCCTTTCAGACAGAGCTTCAGCAGCCTTTGACTACATTTGTTCTCTTTAAAAGGGAAATACTTAGCTAATATGTAGCTTAGATTTACATTTGAAGAATCTAACGAGGGATCTGAGAATCCTTGTAGCAAGCTTGTGTGTTGTGTGTGATTTTTATTTGTTCATATAATTCTTCATTTAATTATTTTATTTAATCATATGATCATTAGTCATTTATATAATTATAACATTTTATTGATCATTAGTTAATGATTTGATTATGATTTGTCATTTCATTATGAATATTTTCCTATAATTATTGCTTTACTATTATTTCCATTTTTCCATATTGCTATAATCTTATGACTATAATCTCAATATATTCCTTATTGCTATAATCTTATTCAAGCGAAACTTGTTTTCATGAGTAAGAGATAAGAGAATGTCTCCATTTCAAGGTTTATATTGTTTCTGGACAATGTTGTGAAGCAGTCATTTTCCATTGCTGTTGCTTCTGGTCTCATAACACTTGTTGGATTTATCCTGGTCAGATGAAGTCTGAGCATTGAATCATACGCAACTAAGATTATTCAATAAACTCTGCTCTTTCTTTATCATCATCACTTCGTCTCCTGCTTCTGCTCCTCTCTGGTTTTCTCAGTCAACTCCTATATTGATAGAAGGTTTGGGTATTTGAAACTCTGCCTGCTTGTTGTCCATATACCTGGAGAAACTGACATTTTCTGACAAGATCTGGCGTCCGGGGCTGGATCGTATTTATCTGACGTGGAGATGGTGATCTAACACATTAGACAAATATAATTTTATTTATTTATTATTTATTTATTCATTCATTCATTGTTCTGTCATTTATTTTCAGAGTAAAAATATGACATGTTTACATGTCAAACTTGTTTTTAATATTATTTTGTGCTGTATTAATTGGTTACTGAGCAGCAATAAATAACACTTCCAAAATATGATGAGTTTTCATGTGTTTTTTCTAAACTAGTGGTGTTTTGAAATGAATGAATGTGTAATAATCGTGATTATTCCTCTATAATCGTACAACCAAAATCTATAATCAAAAACGTTGTCCTAAAACGACTGGTCAACACCCATTCCTGTCTATTTTGGACTATTTTGAAACACTTTTTTTAATCTACATCAAATGTTGACCACCGATCGTAAAGTTTAGTTTTCCTGCAAAGTTCTTTCCTCAGCATCCAGGCGAATGACTTCTCTCTGGTGTGAATTCAATTTTTTTTTTTTCTTATTAAATGAATCTTCTGGTGCCTAGTAAGGGATCCGTTATGCCTGAAGCTCTTTCCACACTGATCACTAAACATCCACATAATACAGTACATCCATAGTGTATTATGATTATTATGATTAACTTATTATTTCCATACCCTTCACTCCATCAATACCACCACGTTTTAGCATTGCACTGCACTTTAACTTCACAACAATACTGCCGACATCAATCTCTCATCAACAGTCAAATTATGTGTACAACATGTTGTATGCGTATATGGTAAATATTTTTATCTTGTCTATTTGTATGTGTAGCCTGTGTATTTCATATATTTATTGTCTATGTATGTCCATGCTGTATTTAAATCACTTAAAGGTATGTTGTTGTATTTTGCACTGGAGCCTGCGCTTAAGCTTTTCACTCATCATATTTGTATCATTGATTTGTGAACTGAACTAGTTTTAATAGTCTGTTGAGCTGTAGAGCGTTTGTTTAAGCCGTGTCTGTATTATTATTTCCCTCTTTCTGTAAATCTGGACATTTAAATGAGGCTCAAATGAGTGAGTGGAGTTATGAGGATGAAAACCAACCTGTTTGTTCCTCAGGATCTTCATGTCTTGACTGTGAATGTTTCTTCAATCTGCACGTCTTCACTCTCCTCTTTAATAAACACCATCTTTATAACAGTCTGAGCTCAGTCGCTTCAGCAGGAGTTTCTCTGGACTCTGCACTAGACCACATTCAACAAAACATACAAATAAATACAAAATAAATATCTCCTTTATTAAAATTAACCAATGGTTTATTATTTTAAAAGTGTAGTAGCATTGAGGTATTTTTTTTCACATTGATGACTATTTATTTGAGCAGTTTTCTACAAACATAGTTAAGTATGTATCAGAAATATGTTTATGGTTTGTTATTAGATGTTTGTTTTGTTATTAGTGTGCGGTGATTCCAGTGAATCATTTTGCAGTAATTGATTCAATTGACTCGAAGTTTCAAAAAGCTCCGTTTCCAAACTCTCTGTGCAAATTAGTTCCGAATTCGCGTTCATAATGAACTGAGTGGCGAAATAAGATGCATATGTTGTAATCTGCGCGTAGTAATTATATTATATATTTTGCAAGTACTGTGTTCATAATGAAAAGGGCACTTTAAATATGTAGATGATGCACTTATTTAACCGAAAGAGCAGGTGTGGGATGTTGGACAATTCATGCACTAAACTGTCGTTTATAAACCAGTTTTCAGACAAGTCTAAAATATTATTTGTATTGTATTTTTTTTACACATCTAATCATGTATTAAATGTAATCCCATTTGTATTTTCAATTTTTATCTTGTGTAATTAGTGTTAGTTTTAAGTGCATGCTATTATATTAAATGTATGTGTCTTTTGTTTTAATGTTTAAATATTTGTAAAAATCTGTATACTTAATTAAACGTGCTACAGAAATATTGTTAATCAAAAATTGTATGTATCTTTTTTTAAGAACTATTTTTTTATGTACAACCCAAAATCAGAAAAAGTTTGGACAGTATGGGAAATGTAAAAAAAAAGAAAAGAAAAAAAAAAAAGACTTGTATTTATATGTATTTCATTGCAGACAATACAACAAACATCATTTAATGTGTTCCTTATGATTTTTATTGTTGTTTTTAAATAAACATTCCAATTTTGGTTTTTGCAGCACAAAAAATGTTGGAGCAGTAAAGCATTTACCACTTTGTAATGTTACCATTCCTTTTCACAACACTTAAAAGACGTTTAGGGACAGAAAAGACCAGGTGTTTCAGGTGTAATTTTGTCCCATTCTTCCTGCAAACAAGTCTTAAATTGGTCAACAGTACGGGGCCTTCGTTGTGCTTTAAAATGCACCACACATTCTCTATTGGAGACAGATCGGGACTGCAGGCAGGCCAGTCAAATACCTGTATCACCTTCCTTCACAGCCAGGACTTTGTCTTGTTGAAATATGCATGGGCGTCCCTGGAGAAGAAGGCAGCATATTGTGCTCCAAAAAATCTATATGTACTTTTCAGCATTAATGGTGCATCACAGAAGTGCAAGTTACCTTTGCCAAGGGCACTGACACAACCCCATACCATGACAGACCCTGGCTTTTGGACTTGTTGCTGGTAACAGTCTGGATGATCTTTTTCTTCTTTGGTCCGGAGCACACGGGGTCCATATCTCCCAAAAAATATCTGAAATACTGATTCATCTGACCACAGTACATGTTTCCACGGTGTGATGGTCCATCCCAGATGCCTCCGAGCTCAGAGAAGTCCACAGCGCTTCTGGCCACTGTTAACATAGGGCTTCCTTTTGGCACAGTACAGTTTTCACTGGCATTTGTGGATGTAACTAGATATTGAGGTACTTGATAAAGGTTTGCCAAAGTAGTCCTGAGCCCATGTGGTGATATGGCTTATAAGTGAATGAGGATTCTTGATGCAGCGCCGCCTGAGGGATCAGAGATCACAGTTTTTCAGCTTAGGCTTGCACCCTTGTCCTTTACGACTAAAATTCCTCTAAATTCCTTGAATCGTTTAATGATGTTCTGCACTATTGAAAGTGAAATATCCAAATGTCTTCCCATCTTTCTTTGAGGAACATTGTTTTTTAACATTTCAATAATTTTATCACATATTTGTTGACAAACTGGCAATCCTCTGCCCATCTTTACTCCTAAAGGACTAGACCTTTCTTGGATGCTGCTTTTGTACCAAATCATAATCAAAATCCCGTTGACATCACCTGTTTCAAATCACATCATTTAACCAATTTACCTGGTTACTAGCCCTAAACTGCTCTTGTCCCAACTTCTTTAGGAATGTGTTGCAGGTCTGAATGACAGGAAAGGATGTATATTTACAAATGAAATGAAGTTGACCAGACAAAACATCAAATATTTTGTGTTCATATTGTCTGCAATGAAAGTAAATTGTAAATTACTACTTTTTTTATTAGCATTTTCCATACTGTCCCAACCTTTTCTGATTTGGGGTTGTAGTACTACATGAATATGTGCACTTTAAAAGATGATATGATGCTGTAACAATCATGTAATTTTTCTTTATTTCTTTAACCCCCACATTACTTTATTACACCCCCACATTATACGAAACTTCACTAAACTTCCCCCTAAACCTTTCACTTCAGTGTCTGTACAGAATAGTTAGAATAGACCAAAATACACATATAGTACAGGTTTATCGCCATCCCTCTTTACATTGCCATATAGTCCGATTTAGTTCCTCCAATAAAAGCCAAGAAGGGCTGCCAGATTTTTATTAAATGTCCCAGTAGAGCCTCTGATAGCATAGCTGTGTCTGTTCTTCCATTTAAATACTATCAGTCTCCAAGCCCGAAGGAAACCAGAGGACAACATGTTAATTTCTCAGTAATTAAGAAGGTTTTTCCACACCAAACAATGCAATAAATGATCTACTACCTCCCCAAATACCTCAGATATTATCTCTAAAGTGTTAAGCAGAAGGTGAAGATTTGGAGATCTCCAGGACAAATGCAGGATAATGCTGACTAATAACTAATCACCAGTGTGGAAGTAACATCTAAGCTTTCGTTTTTTTAGGATTCTCCAGTGTGAAGTCTCATGTGTATATTGAGCCTTCCTTCTTGAGTGAAAGTCTTTCCACACTGAAAGCACGAGTGAGGCTTCTTTCCGGTGTGAATCTTCATGTGTCTGATCAAGCATCCTCGGAGTGTAAAAGTCTTTCCACACTCGGAGCACGGATA
>CAIGQV010000733.1:3673895-3696205 GCA_903798115.1 Danio jaintianensis | reverse complement strand
GTGTGTGTGTGTGTGTGTGTGTGTGTGTGTGTGTGTGTGTGTGTGTGCGCGTGTGTATCTGTTGTTGCGCACGAACTTTGTAATGACATTGTGTGTGACTCATCGTTGCAACTCCACAACAAATACATCAAATAATCATTGGGAAAGTTCTTACTGTAGTATTTCTCACAAACGTTACGTGAGATCTGCTTCCTTCATGTCTGTCTGTTATCTGAGGCAGCCGAGGGCGGAGATTGAGGCACACTGACAGGCATGTGGAAATGGTGGGCGGGGAGAACTAGCATTAAAGGCACAGTCCACCAAAACAGCTACAAGATGCTCAGAGCTAAAAGTGGCAAACTTCTGAAAGGTATAATAAATAATCTGATGGGTGTTTTGAGCTGAAACTTTACAGACACATTCTGGAGACACAAAAGACTTATATTAAATCTGGAAAAAGGGGTAAACTATGTGCCCTTTAAACAAAAGCAGTTTTATATGTTAGATCTGACAGATCTCCATGTGAGTAATCAGACTTCAGTTTTTTCCTGTTATTTAAAACCAGTTAAACCTGAAAATAATAAGTTGTGCCTGGCACTCAAAATCATTTGAAAAGACCAAGTGATGGACCAAGCAGACCAAGTGATGGGTAGTTTATTGTAGTTTGTAAGTAGTTTATTGAATGATCTTAATTGTGGTTCAGAGCTTGGACTTTATCTAAGCAGTACAAATACAATAAGTGTTACTATACAAAACATTTGAAACATCAATGAAAAAATGACATTTAAAAGATTCTCCTGTGATGTTAAACAAATTAACAATAGCTCTAACAAAATCAATATAAATGTTTGTAAAAATTACACTGGAATCTAACGATTCTCATCTGTGTGTCTACTTAGTTACAGTAAATATTGATTCACAGTAATTTGTTTGTTGCACACTTTTTGATTATAGTTTAATGTGGATCTAATATCCCAGTTAAAAACAATGCACAGATGTTTTCTTCAAATGGCCACACTGTTGGGGATTCTGTCTGGACACAGATACCAGTAGGGCAGTTCCAGAGTTTCATTTCGGCTCCTGATGGTCTTAGTGACGTCAACTAACTTCTTGCGGAAATTCTTAATTGCTTCCATGGCCGGTTCTTCAGTAAAGTACTTATCAGGGTATACACCTAAAAACAGCTGGACAGAAGATTGAGACAAAAATACATTTATTTTTACTTTGGTCAATGAGTACGTTGGAAGAAAGTAGACGGCTCAAAAAAATAAAGGGAACATTAAAATAACACATCCTAGATCTGAATGAATGAAATATTCTTATTAAATACTTTGTTCTTTACATAGTTGAATGTGTTGACAATAAAAATCACACAAAAATTATCAATTGAAATTCATTCATTCATTTTCTTTTCTGCTTAGTCCCTTTATTAATCAGGGGTCGCCACAGCAGAATGAACCGCCAACTTATCCAGCATATGTTTTACCCAGCGGATGCCCTTCCAGCTGCAACCCATCACTGGGAAACATCCATACACACTCATTCACACACATACATACACTACGGACAATTTAGCTTACCCAATTCACCTATAGCGCACGTCTTTAGACTGTGGGGGAAACGGAAGTGGTGCAACAGACATGGCGTTGGTGGATGGAGCGAGACATGATGTCCCAGATGTGCTCAGTTGGATTCAGTTCTGGGGAATGGGCGGGTCAGTCCATAGCATCAATGCCTTCGTCTTGCAGGAACTGCTGACACTCCATGAGTTCTAGCCTTGTCTTGTTTTAGGAGGAACCCAGGGCCAACTGCATATGGTTCCACAAGAAGCCTGAGGATCTCATCTCGGTACCTAATGGCAGCCAGGCTACCTCTGGTGAGCACATGGAGGGCTGTGCGGCCCTCCAAAGAAATGCCACCCCACACCATTACTGACCCACTGCCAAACCAGTCATGCTGGAGGATGTTCTCCATGGCGTCTCCAGACTCTGTCATATTTGTGAATTTGCCAATCTTGGTGTTCTCTGGAAAATACCAAACGTCCTGCATGGTGTTGTGCCCTTATACCACCCTCATGGAGTTTGTTTCTGACCATTTGACCACTTCTGGAGGTCATTTTGCAGGGCTCTGGCAGTGCTTCTCCTGTTCCTCCTTGCACAAAGGCAGAGGTAGCGGTCCTGCTGCTGGGTTGTTGCCCTCCTACGGCCTCCTCCACGTCTTCTGATGTACTGGCCTGAACTCCTGGTAGCGCCTCCATACTCTGGACCATACGCTCCATACGCTGACAGACACAGCAAGCCTTCATTCCACAGCTCGCATTGATGTGCCATCCTGAATGAGTTGCACTACCTGAGCCACTTGTGTGTTGTAGACTCTGTCTCATGCTACCACTAGAGTGAAAGCACCACCAGCATTCAAAAGTGACCAAAACATCAACCAGAAAGCATAGGAACTGAGAAGTGGTCTGTGGTCACCACCTGCAGAACCACTTCTTAATTGGGGGTGTTTTGCTAATTGTCTATAATCTCCACCTGTTGTCTATTCTATTTGCACAACAGCATGTGAATTGTCAATCAGTGTTACTTCCTAAGTGGGCAGATTGATTTCACAGAAGTGTGATTGACTAGGAGTAACATTGTGTTGTTTAAGTGTTCCCTTAATTTTTTTTTGAGCAGTGTATATTGTGAGCTAGTTGAAGAATAACTAGCTGAAGAATCAGTTATCAAACCTCATTGTCCTGGAGCTGACTGAGGATCCAAATTGTTCCTAGGTGCAAACTGGAGCGTCCACGTTCTGGCAGACTCTCCATGATATACTTTATGTCTACTTTGCCCTTCTCTGTCGGAGGAGGTTTCCGCATGGTGGACGGAGTGTTCGGGACCCAGGAATACCAGTCAAACTGGAACACAGGAGAGACACACAGATATGGGGATGAACATTTGCAGAGGCCTAGTTTATATTCCTCCAGAGAAGTGTGTAAAATCCCACCTGTCCAAAGTTGATTGCTGCATGTTGTGCTGAAGCTGTGAAAATCACCACTGTCAGATACTCAACCAGCTGCTCCCGGGTTCTCAGAACATTTGGAAAACCTGTATACATTTAAAAGCACCACCATTTAAGCACAATGCATATACAAGCACACAAACATGTACCTTTAGTCATTTAGCAGATGCTTTTATCCAAAGCAACGTACAATAAGGAAGGAATCAAGCAGTACTCGGATCAAGTGTTACTAATACAAAGCTTCAGCTTTTCTTAGAAAGATACAAGCTAGAGTAGGTAGGGATTAAGAAAAGTTTGTTTTTATTTTGAATTTAAGTGCACATGCAAAAGATGTATTTTTAAGTGATGTTTGAATGTTCCCAGGCATTCAGCTGTCTTTATGGGATTGGGCAGATTGTTCCAAAACCGAGGAACAGTAAATGAAAAGGTTCTGGAAAGCGATCTAGTTTTTTTGAGATGAGACAGTGCACACTTACAGACTGAAGGCATATGGAGAGAATGTAGATTTGTAGAGATAAGTGGCAGTAAGAGAGTGCAGAGCCTGTGGCTAATCTGTAAAGAAGTATCAGAGTTTGAATTTGATCCACGCTTCAACTGGTAACAGGGAGATAAAGAGAGGTGTGATGTAGGCTTATTAAAGACCAGCTGAGCTGCAGCATTCTGGATCATTTGGAGAGGTTTCACAGGGATGATGGAAGTCCAGCTAGGAGAGCTTTACAGTAGTCTAGTCTAAAAATAAGAAGGGCTTGGACCAGAACCTGCCAAAGCTTGGACCTTTGAAGGGCAACTGGTCATCAAAGGCCACACTGAATTGGCAGATATGTCTCCAGTTTGATTATAAAGTTATAATGTATGGAGAAAGAACTGATCCCTGAGGTATCTCTGTGACCAGCTGGTGTGCTTTGTATACCTCTACAATCCAGGCAAGCCTGAATGATCTGCCAATGAGGTAAGACTCCGGAGCAGGATTTCAATGATGTCCATTGAGGAGAGAACAGATTTGGCCAGACATTTACATTATAGTAAAAATGATCCTGTACTCACCACCATTATTGGGACAATTCTTCATACCATAGGAGCAAACATCCTGAACAAAAGCCTGGATCTCCTCATCTTCCTTAACAGTCTTATCATTGCTATAGTAGATCTTGACCACATCAGAAACAAAGCTGAAGGAAGGTCAAGACAAATGATGAATCAGCAAATAAAAACTAGTAGAAAACAAATTGTACTGTTTATGTATATTTAAATACCTACCTTTTCACTGCCTCCCAGACCATCATGCCATCATCTCTGTAGTAGTAGTTTGGCAGATCTTCCTTGTTATCAAGATTTCGAGTTTTCATGGCCTCTGGGAAGCACAGGGACTTATAGGTTAATGTCTTCATGGCTTTTCTGATCACTTGCTCAAGTCCAATTCCGCCAGTGCTATCAACCTATAAATAAAATGGAGGACACAGATAAGTTCTTACGCACAAAATAGAAATCTAGATGATAAAATATGAAAGTCATAATACAGTTTGCATCTTCAGACCTTAGAAAATGTCATATGAAAGAATTGGTGACATGAGATACAGATGTGGAAAAGCTGTAGTTCCTGCCAAGTAACTATTTTTAAGTGGTGAAGATACCTTTCCAAAGACTCCAGACTCATTGATGAGTGTTTCACGAGCTGCAGTATTGATGGCAATGGTGAAACGGACATGAGGTATCAGTAACTGTAAGGAGAAAATAATACATTTTAAAATATGATCAATAAGACACTCTTAGCCACACTTTTAGTATTTGTACCACAGAATCCATACCAATAACCAAAATATAAACATTTAATATCAATAACAAATCTTCTAACATCAAATTTCGTACAGTTTGTGGTTTGCTCAGGTAAAACTAAATAAAAAGAAAGGCAAAAAGGAACATCTGATCCACGGAATTGGTTAATCAAATAAATGTCATCTTAAAGGCATATTATCATCTATGTTGTAACCAACATAAAACACCCAGTGCTGTATACTCTACCTTGTACACGGGGTGGACTGCAGAGAGCTGTCTGAACATGGCTATGGTAAACACCTCAGATATCAGGTGTGTCCTGAGAAGGTGTGTGACCAGCTGGTGTATGTTGTAGTCACAGGATTTCACCCACATTTTTGCTAACAACCAGTCATACTCATCATCAGCGGGAAGAAAGACTGTGCTCTTCTCTCCTGGAGTCATCTGACGACTGAGCTGTTCCAGAAATCAGAATATTTATGAAAACTTCCAAAGTTAAGCTTGAGGACTGACTTTGTATTTTAAAGTCATCTTTGAAATTTTTTTTTCTACAGATACCTGAATAGCAATTGGTATAAATTCATTTTGTCTGTTCTTGTAAAACAGGCAGAAGGGGGCCGCCAAATACTGCTGAGTGCTGGAGTCTGTGTCATTGGGTTGCACGTCCTCCAGTATTTCATAGTCTGCCATGTAGATGTTTCCTGCCTATAAAGGAGAGGTTTTAACAATGGAGCCAAAGAGCGACACTGGGAAAAAAGTCTGTTTATCAATATTCCTTTACATCCAGAATCGACCACAACAGCATCATTCATTGTGGCACATCATCTAAGATCCAAAAAAATTATCCAATAATTATTTCAGTTCCTACCGTTAGAAGCTGTGTATAGTACCAAAATAGCAATCTGAATTATACCATTTTCTTAAGGTTACCTAGAATAACAATACAGTACCAAAAGGGTTGTCAGGTATCTGTGTTTTCTCTTGTCATGTTGTTCTGTGTGCTTTTGAATCACATGATTCCTTTGTTCTGTTTTCCCGTCATTAATCAGTGTTCATTAGATGCACCTTTGTTCATACCCCTGTTTGTAATTTAGTTAGTCATGTCTTGTGTATTTATGCTCCTGAGTTTTGGTTAGTCATGGTCCGGTCTTGTATTTTAAACCTCCTCATCAGTTACCTATTCGCGTTTCCATGTGGAAGTGTTTGTAAATAATTAAGAAGACGTTTTTAATAATCCCTGTTACTTGTGCATTGGTGGAGAGTGTACTCGCCAACTGCATCACCAGCTATCCAGCTTACATCTGTGGGTTCTACTTTGCCAGCCTCAACACTACTTGCAGAACACCTAAGATGGTCCTCTAGGAAATTTTGCCACCTATGTGGATTGGACACTGGTGAGGCACGGATCCCCACTCACAGTCTGTGCAGAGGAAGACCTTGTTAGTGCACCGAATGTGGGAGTTCTGGTGGAGAATGAGGGACTAAGAGGCAGCCACTGAGGGTGAGCTGCCGCTGGAATCTAGGGCCCTGCTCATCGACTTCACTCATCGGAATGAAGTAAATTCAGCCCTGCTGTTTCCAGACAGCACAAACTCCATGGTCATGAGCTGCATACCACCCAACCCTCCCTCTCCATCTCTGCAAACACCAGTTACTGCAGCCAGTTAGCCAGCCCCATCAGCGCTGCAGTTAGCAAGCCCCCAGCTCACCCTTAAGCTTTGTGTGGGGGTCTGCTTGCCAGCAACACCCTCCAGTCAGCTGCGCCCTTCGACGCAGACTCCGCCTCGGCACTCTGACTCAGTGGCTTTACGCTGACTAACTCCTCCCTTGTTTCCCTTGATCACCCGTCCATCCGGCTCCACCTTGGTCACGCGTCACCCTGTCTCCACCTCTAGACTCTACTCCTCTGGCTGTGCCTTGTCGCTCCATCCTGCTGGCTGTGTTGAGCTCCTCCTTCCCTCCAGCTCCACCTTGGTCCTCTGTCACTCTGGCTCTTCCGGATCCACGCCTCTGCCTAGGTCAGGTGAGCCACCTGCTCCCCCTTGGCCTTGTAGCTAGTCACTGTAGATAAGGGTGTAGCTAGTCTCGCTGCTGAACGCTATTGGTTTACAGAGAATTGTCACTTTCATGTGCAACAAGTCAGAGAAATAACAACACAGGAAAAAGTAAGTTTAAATTCACAGCTGAAATTATACAATGAACCATAAATGACCCAAGCTCAAACAAAGTCTGTCGCTCCTTGTGACAAAAAACCATATGCTAAGAAGCAAGAACAGGATCTGCTGTGTGTCCTCTATTGTTTATGGGGTCATTCACATGCCGCATCTAGAAACACATGGAAAGCACAAGGGACACTACTTCTTCTCTATTTTGGCACACTTGCCGCATGTCTACATTTTGATAAATTTACTTGAACTCACAAAAGATTCGATATGTGAACAGCCCATACGACTTTCTTATTCATGCAAGGATGATGTTGATAACAACTTTCTGGCATACATCAAGTCTCCCACATAAGGATTCTATTGAGTTACAGGTTATGTTGTACCATACTTTACTATACTGAACCATACCACCAGCTGTAATGATCTAACAATGGTGGGAAATACAGCTAGGCCTATGTCAAAATGAAACATGAAAACAAGTTCAATCCTGACAATCCATATGCCATTTTAACCAAATCTTGTTATTACAAGAAAACATTTTTTAAAAAAGAACACCTTATTATTTTTAGAAATGTTATTCTAACAACATAAAATCTCACTATTACTACACATTTAATAAAAAAGAAACAATATTGGGCTCTAACACACCACTGTACAGAGTATACTGAAAATTGTACAAATTCAAAATAATACTTCTGGTAGTTTGAACTAATTTGTTTAATGTTTAGTAAAATCCTTTAAGTAAGTGTCTTTTTTCTGACCTTTAATTCCTTCTGCAGTGTGGTTCCTCTATCCAGGGAGTGCTCCACCATCTCCTGCGTTACCACAAACTTGTCTGGAAGTTTCGTGCACTTTTTGATCATCACAGGATTGCTGCCATTTAAGAACTGATAACCAAACATTGCATCTTCCCTCCAGGTCTGCATCACATACTCTGTCAAAGAGAGTAATAAAATGAGTTGTCAGTGAGTTAATAGAAAAATGAATAATCTTTTAATTTGCTAACAGATTAATAGTTAACAGTTCATTTGTTTTGGCAACACAATAATTTACACTTAGTAGATGGCTCAAAGAAATTATTTAAACCTGACACTGTATTCTTGATGGTTATGAATACTTTTTCAAAATCTGCAAAATCTTTCCAAGACTGGGACAAACTCTCAAGTTTATTAAGTCCAAGATTCTCGACCCTGAAAAAGAAAAATATAGCTGAATGCTCAAAATCAGATTTTCAATGTTTGATTCTGGTTAAGCTAAGGTTTCCTGGCAGCAGTTAAACTATGTTACAAGAAATCAATGGTAGGGATATCTGTGAGAAGATGACATGAACAGAGGTAACATACGCTTTAAGGACATTCAAAGAGAAGTCCACTGATTTTGCGGTATCAAACTGAACATCCAGAGGAAGTTCAGAGGACCTATTGGCATCTATGGACATTGGAAATCCAGCTTTCCATTCATTCCACCTGCATAAGAGACATCATTAATCTTTCAGTTATTAAACTGAAAATATGTTTTTGCTGATTGTAACAATGGGTTGGAGACAATAACTCAATGTAAACTGTACAATACGAATAAAAAGATAATTGTCTGGGGAAAATTATAACAGCGATAATACCACCAAATGACTAAATTCTGGTAAAGTCTGGTATAAATACCTAAACTTTTCTCGTCTTTTTTCCAGTTCCAGGTGCCTGTACTCTTTCAGTATTGAGAGCTTTTCATCCTGAGGCAATCGACCTAAAGGAACACACATACACAATGCATAAATACACACAAATGCACAAAAGAGTCTATTGTTCTATATTCAGGACTTTACCGCGTCCTTCTGGAA
This sequence comes from Danio jaintianensis, assembly GCA_903798115.1. Lineage (NCBI taxonomy): Eukaryota > Metazoa > Chordata > Actinopteri > Cypriniformes > Danionidae > Danio > Danio jaintianensis. The sequence continues at coordinate 3,687,451 of CAIGQV010000733.1, read as the reverse complement.
GAACCAGCTCCTTTTGATCAGCTATCCACCGATAACAGGGGAACTCAAAGCAGTCTCCAGTGGGTGCTGTTACACTGATGCTCCTGCAGTACCAATCATCATTGATCAGGAATTTCTCCTTCTCCAGTTTGACCAGCAGAAGCTCTCCAAGAGTCTCCTCCACATGGATGTCAATGGAAACCACCTTTTACAACAACTTCTGTTAGACAACTCAACCACAGAGCTTATGTGTGAAAAAGGAAAGAGAATGAATAACACAAGATTTATCAAAATTAGTCAAGATTCTCTGGGTTTGTGATATGTGACACATATGTGACCATAAAACCAGTCATAAGTGTCAGTTTTTTTTTAAAAACTGACATTTATACATCTCTACCCCAATCATTGTGCACCATCTTGCTCATTTTCTCCATTTCTTCAGGGGTGAACAGAGATTTTCCAGCAGATTTAGAGCCTTAAATTCCACCACATTGCTCGCAGTATATCAAGCTGAGCTCATGGAGAAGATGGGGAGACAGATTGGTGCTGGGTCACCCGACACATCACTGTGTGAAAAAATCTGCATCATTGCAGACCTCAAGAGAGCATTGGCTTAGCTGTGCTGGGTGAGCATTGGCTTTGGCTGGGACAGTCAGGCTTATCAGAGAAAGATAAGGTGGATTTCTAGATTCTAATGGATTTCTTTCCCCAATACAGCCAAAAGCCCTTTTCAGCACTGGAGTGACAGAAATGCAGCAATGATGTGACTTGCGCAAGAAGGATGGAGATTTATTTAACAAGGTTCTTCTCAGAAAACCTTTCACTCAACCTTCACAGCCAACACATCTTGGTTTCCCCTTTGCACCCATAGCGGGACAATCAGCATACAGAAACCCCAGGGTCCCCCAGCCTCAACAGGTAGAGACTGTTGAGGAACCAAAAGTTTTAACCTAAAAATGACTGCTGTGTCAGATGAAGAAGAGCCGGAGTCAGAGAGTCAATCACAGAAAGTTTACTGAAGATTTCAGCTTCAGCAGAAGCCTGCTTCAACACTCACAAAGAGCTTTGCTTACAATCTAAAAACAACAACAATTATACTGTAACATCTCTAACTGCGTCAGAGATATTGATGTTTTAACTTGACTGGTTAAAAGACAGCTAGAATTTTCCAGAGATAGAAAATTTCCATGTGTGTGTACAATTCTGAACAATATCTCCAATAATGACTTCGTCAAGCACACAAAGGTTAGACATAACAGGAGGATGTTTCTATAGTCAGGATGATCAGAAGTGAAATTCAGCTCGTCTTCATGTCTCTAAAGATGAAGAGCACACAGGCTGTTTCTTGTGCTCTCAGCTATCTTATCAAACTGGTAGAATAAACATAGCAGACTAATACAAAGACAGCTAAAACAATTCATAACTAGTGACAGCTGTTCAAGTAGCATCAAACGTCCAGTTCCACATGAGAGGTCTCAGTGACCTCTTCGATGCGCCTGAACATCCTGAGGAAAAATGACTTGGCAAACAGAAATTCCAGTTTTACTCTGAAGAGGGATGACACTAAGGTCACCATATAATCTAGGCATTCATCATATAATCTTAAACATTCAACTTTATTAATAATCATAAAGACATAAGAAATTATATGTGTTACTCCATCCTGGAGCAGACATACATCAGAAAGTTCACTCCTTCAAGGCACACCCAAAACAGACCCAGCCCAAAGGTAAGGTCTCATTCGTGACAGCAGTGGCTAGGCATTGCTTCTCTAACCCTCAAGAAGGCAAAAAGAGGCAAGCGACCTAACCAGAGTTCAGTGCATACCACAGCACGACCACAGCACTCACAGAGTAACATCCCTTCATGAACTACTGTCTTGATCTCCCTCATGAGCAAAGAGGCATCAGCAGTTGAGTCTTTAATTACTTGCAGTAATAATGCCAGAGGTAATTCCCATAGTGAGACACCTCACTCCTCTTATCAAAGAAACTGGGGTAATGCAATTTTTCTTTTTATTCATTAAAAGAAAAATTAAACTTAAAACTTATATCCAAACACCCTGAAAACTAAATCTTACCGTTCCTCTGTCTAAACGTTCAAACCAGGATTTGTCCAGCAGAGTTCGGTCACTGCTTCTCTCTTTGCCCACCAGCGTCAGGTAAATGTAGTTCAGAGTCCCAGCAAACACCTGGTTTCCAGTCACAGCAGACACTGTGTACATGAACATTCTGCTGAAATGGAGAAGACGAGTACATCAGAATCTGTGGCCGGTTTATCAAACATGATAAAAGTGTGATCATCACAAAATACATTTAAAACAAATTTAAATAACACTAGCTGGGCTCGACTGATACCTGCTGAATGTAGATTCGCAATGTTTAATCAAGAATGCAATTGATTGTGCTGCAATTGATCAGTTTATTTATTAAAATCTATTAAGGACTCACATCATGGTCCAAAACACACCCACACACACACACACACACACACACAGAATGAATAACAGCACAACACAACTCTGCAGAGTGCATTGTAAATAAAGATGATCAGACAGTTGAGCGTGTGGTTTTGCAGTGTATTGTCACTGTATTGCCGTCTGCTTTCCTTACTATTCATTCATTTATTCATTTTCCTTCGACTTAGTCTCATATTTATCAGGGGTCGCCACAGCGGAATGAACCGCCAACTATTCCGGCATATGTTTTACACAGCCGGTGCCCTTCCAGCCACAACTCATTACTGGGAAACACCCATACACAATCTCACACAAATACACTACGGACAATTAAGCCTACCCAATTCACCTATAGCGCATGCGTTTGAGTATGACTGGTAGTTAGCCATACACACACTACGGCCAATTTAGTTCATCAATTCACCTATAGCGCATGTGTTTGGACTGTGGGGGAAACCGGAGTACCCGGAGGAAACCCACGCCAACACGGGGAGAACATGCAAACTCCACACAGAAACGCCAACTGGCCCAGCCGGGACTCGAACCAGTGACCTTCTTGCTGTGAGGCCACAGTGCTAACCACAGAGCCACCGTGCTGCCTTACTTGGAAATGTTTCAAGTGAAAGTTTCATTTTTTCCTGAATTGAATCAGTTCTGAGCCCTCAGAAGTGGGAAATTCCCTTTTCCGGAGGCTCATCAGACACTTCCTCTTCTGTCTGCGGTTTTTCTGCTTCCCTCTTCAGTCTCTACTCTCACATTCATCAGGGTCAGTCTTCCTAAATCTGACCACAATTCTCTTTCAATGGTCCTTCATTTCTGAAGTTTCATCTGGTTGACAACAGCAGTTCCACAATGGGTTTTAATAAAGTTAGTTTTTTTTCCAGCAAGAGACAGAAAACATTAGTACTAACTAATCCTACTACACAGATTTACACTTGATTGTTTGCACAGACAGTTTTATAATCTTCTCTGTTTTCATGACCTCAATGAATCACCAGGAGCGGCTCATTCAGAACCAGCAGAACATCTTTTAATTTCCTTAAATCTCAAATACGTTAAACATGTTTGACCACAGTACTGCATTACTGAAATGCTGAATCAAGATACGGTTAAAAAAAGTTGTTTATTTATAAAGGAAATACAAAATGTTGTTGTATTCATTCATTCATATATATGAATGCAACACTTCCAAATTATAGTATTTCCAAGCAGTGAAGATGCTTAGTATTTAATATAGTTTTGCCAATACATTCATTCTCTTTCGGCTTAGTCCCTTTATTTATCAGGGTTCGCCACAGCGGAATGAACCGCCAACTTATCCAGTATTTGTTTTACACAGCGGATGCCCTTCCAGCTGCAACCAAGTACTGGGAAACCTCCATACACACTCATTCACACATACACTACGGCCAATTTAGCTTATTCAATTCACCTATACCACATATGTTTGGACTGTGGGGGAAACCGGAGCACCCGGAGCAAACCCACACCATCACAGGGAGAACATGCAAACTCCACACAGAAACGCCAACTGACCCAGCCGGGACTCGAACCAGCGACCTTCTTGCTGTGAGGCGACAGTGCTAACGACTGAGCCACCGTGTCGCCTTCGCCAATACAATTTGATAGTATTTATTTTACCTGCATTCTTATTCTCATTCATGCAGCTTTGCAGTATTATGCTGCAAAGTTGATCAAAGTTGCCCTAAAACACATTAACTGCAATAAGACGATTGATGATTGCAAGTTATAAACCACTAAGAGTCTTTCAGTTTAGAATGTTGCTCATTGTTCAACTGAACTAAATGTTATTACTATAAACACATTACTAAAAAATAAAATGACAGTCAGTGAGGGCGACGGTGAAATCTGTCAATAAGGATGGATGACCTGATCTTCCCATCAAATCAAAAAACAAACAGTAAAACATTTCTTATTAATTAGCAAATCTCAGAGGTTGCCACAGCGGAATGAACCACCAACTATTCCAGCATATGTTTTTTACACAGCAGATGCCTGTCATGTTCACCAGCGATCAAGGACTTCAGAGATCGCTGGTAAACTACAATTCATCATGAACTACAAATCACAAACTACTATTCCCATCATTCCGCCACACACACCCGGTTTCCACTTCCACTCATCACACACACACAGCTGCATCCGATCACTACTCATTGTTTGGACTATTTATACACCTTGCTCCCGTTTGGTCAATGCTCAGTCGTTTGTTATTCTCAGTTGTTGTTTTTGTATGGTATTGTTTGGTCTTGTTGTTTTTGCTCATGTTATAGCTTAGTTCCCGGTCTTAGTTTGTTGTTTTGTTTATTTGTTACTTTGTGTTCCACGATGTCCTGTTTTTGTAAGATAACTCACCATTAAATGCACATGGATCCTACCCATCTTGTCCTGTCTGCAATACCTCCCAGTAACGTGACAATGCCCTTCCAGCCGCAACCCAGTACTGGTAAACACCCATACAGACTCATTCACACACACTTATACACTACGGCCAATTTAGTTCACCCAAGTCCCCTATAGACCATTTTGAGGGATGTAAACAAAAACAATGGTCCCAACGTATTTCCTGTTTTACAATGTTAATTTCTATAGCTTCCGAGAATCCAAAAAGAGCCACATATTGATGAATAATGTTATGAGAGCTGTTTTAACATTAAGTTGTGATTGAACTGTCCCTTGTTACAGTTATGAAATAGTTTGATAACAAGCAGGAAATGTTCATGGGCCAATCACATCACCATATTGAAATGGTCTATAGCGCATGTGTTTGGACTGTGGGGGAAACCGGAGCACCCGGAGGAAACCCACGCCAACACGGGGAGAACATGCAAACTCCACACGGAAATGCCAACTGGCCCAGCCGGGACTCGAACAGCGACCTTCTTGCTGTGAGGCCACAGTGCTGCCCCATTTGACAGAATTGATATATGTTATTTGAATATTTGAAACCTTTCTAAAACATAATCCAATGTTACTAATATTGATTAAATTATATCATTATCAATATAAATGGGGCCTTGGAAAGCACCCATTACCTGACGCTGCCGTGCAAAATGTGATAATTATGTATTTATTGTAATGTAAGTAACCTGGTTATATTGACTTCAGTGACTGCAATCAAATTACACGTATTTAAAATGTAATGCATTATATTACTGCATTCCCAGAAAATGTCATTAAAATACAGTAATGCGTTATACCTCCAGCATTTACTGTAAGCCACTATAGTATTTTGTTCATGTGATATGGTTGTTGGCTTGACAAAATTGTGGTCATTTATTTCTTTAAAGTTAATGTAGATTAATTCAACTAATCAACACTAATCTGAGACTGCATTGTTGGCTCTTCACAAACACTAGTGTGAATTCTCAGCATCTCCTGAAGAAATCTCATAAGTTTCACCATGGTAAACCATTGGTTGATCCACTTACCTGCAGCTCAGACTTCAGACGATGCCTCTGAATATGCTCCAATCCCGTCCAGGAAAATATCATAAATCAGCGTGAATCCTCCAGATAAAACAGTTTATATAGAGAGATGGAGTGGACAATTAAAATGACTCAATCTCTGCTGTGATTGGCTCTTCATGTGAGCCGTTGAGCAACATATATCTGTTACCAAGCAAAGCTAATCTGGTTTTTGATCACTTTAATTTACTTTTACTTTCACATATTAGTCAGGGGATTACTTTACACAATCATCTCATGACACAAACTTTTGCTGAGGTGTTGGTACATTTTACAAATGTAAAATTAATTATATGTGTTATGTTTTTGCATTTTGCAGGAAATGAAATGTTGGTGGGGTTTTTTGGTCATTTGGAGGTCATTGGTTTAGTTTATTTAGGTTTTTTGTTTAGCTGTGTTTTATTTCAAGACCATTTCAAGTGGATGTACTTAATGATAGCGGGAAAAATACAATCTTAACTTCCGTTTCATGGAGAGTTGACCTTTCTGTGTGATGGAAATGCTAAACAACTCATTCAGTTGAACAATCTCTAAAGCAGGGGTCACCAATCTCGGTCCTGGAGGGCCGGTGTCCCTGCAGGGTTTAGCTCCAACTTGCCTCAACACACCTGTCTGGATGTTTCAAGTATACCTAGTAAGACCTTGATTAGCTGGTTCAGGTGTTTGATTAGGCTTGGAGCTCAAATCTGCAGGACACCGGCCCTCCAGGAACAAGTTTGGAGACCCCTGCTCTAAAGTTTACTTGTTGTCTTTGTTCCAATTCAAACTTTACCCTCAAATGTCATCAATTACACATGTAAAGTTGACATTTCACACAGTCAACCTTATAAACAACAAAACAGTGATGTCTTATTGTAATTGATGTGTTTTAGAGCAACTTTGGTCAACTTTGAAGCATAACAAAATACGTCTGCATGAATAAGAATGAGTAAACAGGTCAAAGAAATGTGATGGTGAAAATATATATGAAATATCAAGCATCTTCACTGCTGGGAAATACTATGATTTGGATGTTTTGCTTTCATATCCATATAGAGTACAACAAAACATTGGGATTTTTTTGTACTGTGGTCAAACATGTTTAACGTATTTGAGATTTAAGGAAATTAAAAGATGTGCTGCTGGTTCTGAAAGAGCCGCTCCTGGTGATTCGTTGAAGTCATGGAAACTTGAGGAGTGAAAACAGAGAAGATTATAAAACTGTCTGTGCAAACAATCAAGTGAAAATCTGTGAATGAGGGTTAGTAGTTCCACTTACAAGACAAGACTTGATTTTGACAGGTTTTACTAGTTTTGGTGACTGGAGGAAAAAAGCATCTTCTAGAAGGATTCAGTGTTTTGGGTCGTATCTGAATTCTCACGTGGAGATCTGTCTGATCTAACAAAAAAAATAAAGTTCTGGACGTCATCCAGACCAGTCCTACCACACATTTACACAAATTGCTTTTATGAGACCTTTATGACCTGAAGAAATACTGAAACTACTAGTAATTCTGAACTACTTGGTGGAAGCAAATCTCAGATGAGATTTTTATGAATTGGATCATTCATAAAAGTGTGCTCATAAATTCATGTTTATTCATGAACAGAAGCACTGCAGTGTTTGCTTGGAGATGCACATCGGCGAACAGCTGTCACTTTGTTTGAAACTATATTCATGGATGAAATGGAGCAAAATGTAAGTCACTTAGTATTAACTTTCTGCTTATTGAGCTTTTTTACAAATGTACAATTTTTTTGCTTTAAAGTCCGCATGAACCGGAAGCTGTGACCTTTTTTTCATATTGTGATACTCAGTTCATAGAGAAACGGAATGTTAAATTAGAAAAAAAGTGGGTGTGGCTTGTTTTTTCGACTGCGAGCTGATTGGATGTAGTAAAGTAGGCATTTCATCCAGAAAGATGTGGAAAATTCAATAATCAAATGCAAAATAACACTGTATAGTCTTCATTGTGTACGTTAATACAATTAATCTTTGTTAAAGCAGCAAATTTTATAATTTCTTATAAAGAAATTTGGGGCAGCACGGTGGCGCAGTGGGTAGCACATTCGCCTCACAGCAAGAAGGTCGCTGGTTCGAGCCCTGACTGGGTCAGTTGGCATTTCTGTGTGGAATTATGCTGGATAAGTTGGCGGTTCATTCCGCTGTGGCGACCCCTGATTAATAAAGGGACTAAGCCGAAAAGAAAATATACTATTAAGTACTATATACTTATAAAGCACATGACTCCACAAGTCACGTGTGCTGAACTGTAGTTCCTGGTTAATTATCATCCCAGTGTGACATTGCAAGTCCTGTGATGTGACTGTTGCAGATTCGCTCACTGTGATATCAATGCTGAAATGATATATTATGCAGCCTTATATAGGAGGCTTCCACAAGGGATGAGACACCTAAATTCATTTCTGAACTAGGAATGGAGTTTAAGAACGATTTGGGGAACCAAGCCTGACGGGACATGCAAATGCAACTAATTAAGTTAATGAGTTCAGCACTGCGGATGACCAAATTTGCAGAACTGGCTAAAGAGTTGAAAATTCCAGCAGTGGGAAATCAAGGATCTTGCACTTTCACACCACAGACATCATCGCCAAAAAAATTCAGCTATTTCAAAAGAGCTGCTTTTGCTTTACTGACACTTTGGGACAACAAACCTCTGTCATCAAATAATCCTGCACACAAACAATGCGTTCGTCTACTCTCGCAAAAACTTAAAGGTTCTTCCAGGCTGCATTTATACTGCAGATATTGATGGTCAGTATCCATAATATCCGGTTATGGTGCACATCGGTTAGGTCGGGCCAGTCTGAGCTGATGCTAACTTTCTTCAAATTCATCCTACAAAGTCACATTAACTGTTTACAGGGGATGTATTTTATTAACTTAAGGTAATCCAAAAATGTTGTCTGTAATTTTTACACGTTAAAAAATAAATTTGGCTGCACGGTGGCGCAGTGGGTAGTACGATCACCTCACAGTATTGACACACTGCCTCCGAAACGTTCATCTGTCATTTTTTCACAATTCAAATCGGGTTCAATTTTTCCATTTGAGAGATGTTTTGACAATTCAGGACCGCCGTACAAGCAGAAAATGGCGAAAATCCGAAATAGCAGCAGATAAACTCATTCATTCATTAATTTTGTTTTTGGCTTAGTCCCTTTATCAATCAGGGGTCGCCACAGCGGAATGAACCGCCAACTTATCCAGCATATGTTTTACGCAGTGGATGCGTAACCCAACACTGGGAAACACCCATACACAATCTCACACAAAAACACTACGGACAATTAAGCCTACCCAATTCACCTATAGCGCATGCGTTTGAGTACGACTGGTTGTTAGCCAAAATGTGGGTGAAATCCTGTGACTTCAACGTACACCAGCTGATCACACACCTGAGGACACACCTGATATCTGAGGTGTTTACCATAGCCATGTTCAGACAGCTCTCTGTAGTCCACCCCGTGTACAAGGTAGAGTATATAGCACTTGGTGTGGACATGTTTGATAATATGCATTCAGCTTGACTTCTATGTGATTACTAGTTCTGTGCCTCAGGAATTTCTTCTTGCCTTTATTGTTTTATTAAATTTTAGCTGCGCAAACCACAAACCTTCCCAAACGCAAGAGAATTGATGTAAATGTTACTTATTAATATTAAGTTCTTATTAATATTAAAGATGTTTTATAATTTAGTTTTTGTGGTACAAACACTGAAACATGTTAATCATATTTTCAAATGTCTTATTTTTTCACAGTTACTGATACCTCATGTCCGTTTCACCATTGCCATCAACACCGCGGCGCGTGAAACACTCATCAACGACACTGGGGTTTTTAATAAGGTATTTTTCCACTTTGGAAGGAACCAAAAGTTTATATCACATGTTTTTTTCACATGTTTAAAGGGTTAATTCACTCAAAAATGAAAATTCTGTTATTAATTACCCTAATGTCATTCCTATCTCCTGAGACCTATCTCCTATCTTCTGAACAAAAATTAAGATATTTTAGATGAAATTGGAGTTCCCTCATCCTCCATAAACAGCAACCAGAAATGCTTAAAGTCCAAGAAAGAAAACAAAACAGACCATGTGGAACAGGGGCAATTGCTCATTAATCAACAGTAAAACTGTAAATAAGCCAGAGTTAGCCACAAGTGCTCATTTTCATCTGTTGCCCCCTACAGATTTAAAAAAAAAGGCAACCTAAAATCAAGAACACATTATTACACATACAATACCAGTATTACATACACCAAAAAGACAAAACAAATAATAAGAGTTTCATACAAAGCAAGAGAGAAGAATTACACATGATTACAAACTTAATTTGCTTTTAACCATTTCTTTAACTTGTATTTAAATGTTGAATAATTTGTAATACACCTTAATTCAATAGGAAGTGTATTCCAGAAATGACTGGCTCGAACTGAGAGCCTTCTGCAACTGAGACAGTGCAAAAGTTGTACGTCTAAACTGCACAGCACAGTCTCCTCTTATTGTTTTATGCACCAGAAAATACTGTAAATACACTGTAAATTTGTTTGCCTATATCTTTAAATGACTCAGGACTGTTTCTGTCTGGAGGATGAGAGACTTCTCAGATCTAACCTAAAATATTTACATTTGTATTGAGTGAATGAATGAAGGTCTCACGATTGAAATGAAATGAGGAAGATTTTTCATTTTTGGTTAAACTAACCCTTTATGGTCTAAAAACTGTTTTAATCTATCCTTATGACCTTTGTCCTGTGATATTCTCTGTTTTGTTCACAAGAACTCATCTGTGTTCTCATATTTTAAAGGCTAATAGCAGTGGAGGGATTGGAATTGGGCAAGTGGTCCACAGGGCCATGAAGACTTTAACCTTTAAATCCCTGTGCTTCCGAGGCCATGAAATCTCGAGATGTTCACAACCAGGAAGATCTGCCCAACTACTACTACAGAGATGATGGAATGATGGTCTGGGAGGCGGTGAAAAGGTAGTTACACAAACATTTATAAATTTAAAGTCCTTAAAGCTATTTGTAGTATTATGTTTATTTGCTGATTCATCCTTTTTATTGACCTTTCTCCAGCTTTGTTCCTGATGTGGTCAAGATCTACTATAGTAGTGATGAGACTGTTCAGGAAGATGAGGAGATCCAGACTTTTGCTCAGGATGTTTGCTCCTCTTGTATGAAGAATTGTCTCAAGAACGGTGGTGAGTACAGGACTATTTCACTATACAGTGAATGAGTCTGTGCAAGCATACAAGTGTAAAAGTTTGTCGACTTGCATATGGATTGCTTACATGAAGGTGCTTTTAAATGCACACTCAAACACATTATCAATATTCACAGAGTTTCCAAATGTCCTGAGAAACCGGGAGCAGTTGGTTGAGTATCTGACCGTGGTGATTTTCACAGCTTCAGCTCAACATGCAACAGTCAACTTTGGACAGGTGGGATTTCATGCACTTTTCTGGAGGAATATAAACTAGGCCTCTGCAAATATCCAGCCTGATTTCTGTATGTCTCTCCTGTGTTTCAGTTTGACTGGTTTGCCTGGGTCCCGGACACTCCGTCCACCATGCGGAAACCTCCTCCCACAGAGAAGGGCAAAGTGGACATGAAGTATATCATGGAGAGTCTGCCAGACCGCGGACGCTCCAGTTGGCATCTAGGAGCAGTTTGGTCCCTCAGTCAGCTCCAGGACAACGAGGTTTGATGATTGTATCTTCATAACTAGTTTGAGGCTTATGTATACTTCTGCGTCAAGCGCACGCATATGGCGCCGTGATAGTCACTGATGTGCACCTCTCAAAATATGTAACTACACCACGACGCGTAGTGCAAGCTCTGTGATTGGTCGGCTTGGTAGCGCTGACGAGTGTGGGAGACTGCGGGTGAGAGCCGCGCGAGTCCGATGGAACGAGTGTTTACAAGTGTGGAGTCCCGTAAAGGAGTTCCAATTGGAAACCTTTGTTTTGTGTTTACCTTATGATCAACGTTGTTGCACGTCTGCCAGTTCCCGTCTCTGAATGAGCAAGTTTAAGCTACTTGTACCTTAAGGTAGCGTTCAGAAAAAACAAAACACCAGCGAAGAAACTCGACACAGAGGAACATAAAAACCTACGGCCAGCTAGCGTTTCGGAAGTGTTATTGCAGAGCAACACAAACAGCACGCAGAACTATAAATGCACGGCAACGCGCAAGGCAGGCGCCATGGGTCACGCCGATCACTCGACGCAGAAGTATAGACCAGCCTTTACAGTATACTAGTTTCCAACATACTTGTTGACCAAAGTAAAATAAATGCATTTTGTCCCAAACTTCTGTCCAGCTGTTTTTAGGTGTATACCCTGATAAGTACTTCACTGAAGAACCGGCCATGGAAGCAACAGAATCCCCAACAGCGTGGCCATCTGAAGATGCACCTGTGCCAGCTCTTTGCAGGACTTTACACAGTATATGCTGAGCACTTAAAGAAAAGGCAGCTTGAGAGCGTGGTTTTAACTGGGATATTAGATCCACATTGCAATAATCAAAATAAATGTGCAATCAACAAATTACTGCGAATCAATATTTACTGTACAGGTTGCTGATGAGAATCCTTACATTTCAGTGTAATTTTTACAATCATTTTTAATCAATTTGTCATTCATACAATTGGATTTTTCATTTAATCACACATCACTTATTTATAACATTGGGTTTTTGTATTTTGCATATTTTGTTTTACTTTCTATTGATTAATCATTTGTGGCAATTCATAGATTTTGTAACTTTCACAAATAGTAGCTATTTCATGTTTTTTTTTTTTTTTGTACGTCACAGGATAATGATTTAAAACAGTATTTTTAATTGATATTTATTGTATAATAACATTTGTTAGATTTGTACTGGTCAGATGAAGTCTGAGCTTTAAAACACAATTAAGTTCATTCAATAAACCATCACTTTGTCCACTGCTTTTTGCTCAATTCAAACAGTTACGGGTACCATGCAAGATTTGTTATTGGCAGGTTTGACTGGTTTTAGTCTGATAATGTTACATTCAACTTCTTCTTGTCTTTTGCTAAAATATTTCCTGACACATTTCTCAAACCTCCAACCACAAGTGATTTAAAATTTTGACCAGTTGAAATTTGTTAAATAATGATGCTAGGCCAGTGCCAATAATGTCAAATAACAGTCTTAAATAATGAGGTTGTTAAGTGTCAAATGGGTAAAAGGAAGATTTGAGCTTAAACATTGTTCCCTTTAAAAAGTGTAAAGAGACAGGATTGAAGGAAGTCCATCAGGGGCTGGTGTGTTTATCTCATTCTATAATTTCTGTTGGGAAACCTGAAATTGGGTCCTCAAACTGGAAACTTTGCTACCAAAGTAGCTAGAGAAATTCTCACAAATTTCCAAGAATGGGCAATGAAAAGATTGCGGCCTAGACCCTGGGCATTGTGCGTGGGCCAATTCTGTGGTGTCATTCAGAAGATACTATTTTTCCCTGGTATCTAAAACTAGTACAACCTGTCAGAAACCAGTCTCGCCTTGTACCCGAAACTACTAACCCAAAACTAAACAGTTAAAACCAATGACCTGAAAAGATAGACAAAAATTAGGAGTCACAGTTAAGTGTTGCATTTT
>CAIGQV010000733.1:3657420-3673885 GCA_903798115.1 Danio jaintianensis | reverse complement strand
TTTTTCCCTTGTATCTAAAACTAGTACAACCTGTCAGAAACAAGTCTTGGCTTGTACCCCTAACTACTAGAGAAGTTTAGGGGAATGACAGTTAAAACAAAGATTAGGAGTCAGAGATTCAATTGAATAAAGAAAATAATTTGCAGTTTCATCAGCAGAAGCCAGCTTCAACACTCACACTGAGCTCATAGGCAGCTCTGCGTACAGACTCAAAACAACAACAATTATACAGAAGGTCACATATAGGTGTTTTGACCTGATTGGTTAAAGCACAGATAAATTTAGACAATCTCCAATTATGAATGCAAAAGGTAAAGCAGTATTTTCACTGAGATTATTTAGGCAACTAAGAGGCAGAGGGGTCTTCCAGAGGATATTCAGAGCCGTTGCATCAATTAAATAAAACATAAAGCACAAACTGTGTGTGACTCAAGGTTGAATCCTGTTCTTGCAGCCATCTTATCAAAAAAGTAGAGGAAACATCTACTAATAGCATCTAACTAATACCAAAAGTCTCTTTTACAATGGAATCACTTTATGGCTTGAAGATCCATCTGAGAGCATTATTACGAAATTAGGTAAGTATTAACCTCAAAATCAAGTCAAATTTTAAATACTGAACCAAACAATAATAATAAAACCATAAAAAGATATGTCAATTCATCCTGAGTGGTCATCTATCAGAAAATCTAGTCCTTCAAGAGATTATGAAGAGAGGATGAGAAACATCTATTTGTAAAAAAAAAAAAAAAAAAATTAAGCCTACTTAAAATAGGTCCACCTAATTCCATCTGTGACATAAGGATTGTTTGATCGATGCTATCAAACGCTAAGGACAAATTTAACATTAGTGGGATGACAGTCACCTGACTCTTTTGCCTTATCAATATAACTAAGAACACTTTAAAGCTGTCTCTGCACTGTTTTAAACCTGACTTTTCTAAAGAATCATTCAATTCATTCTGGAAAGTCCAGAGCTGTAAAAGCACAATAGTGAGGTTGGGCAAAGTGGGCAAAAGGAAGGTTTATGTTTAAACATTACTACAATTACAGAGTGTAAAAAGAGTATTGAATGAAGTCCATCATTGAGTTCATCTCATTTTCTAAATCCTACTCGAGACCTGAAACTGGGCCCTTTAAATGGTAAACGTTGCTGCCAAAGTAGCTAGAGAAATCCTCACAAATTGGCAAGAATGGGCAATGAAAAGATTGCGGCCTAGACTCCAGCAGTGTCGGCTCAGTTTAGCTCCCAGACTCTGGTCAGTGTGTGTGGGCCAATTCTGCTGTGTCATTCAGAAGATGCTATTTTTCCCTGGTATCTAAAACTAGTACAACCTGTCAAAAACAAGTCTTGCCTTGTACCCGAAACTACTAACCAGCATATGAGGGTCATTCTGCAGAAACATGCGTTTTTCTGTCTTTAGGACTTAACACTTTAAAGTTGACAATTTCTTTATATTTTTAAATGAAACAGTACAGTTTAATGCAAAAGTTTGGGCACCCCTGATAATTATCACAATTGCAGGTCATAGTCTGCTGGCCTTTCAAAGCAGCAATTTTATTTGGATATATTTTATACCCTAGGGAAAAAGCAACATTTCAGTTCTGACATAACATTTATTTAATTAACAGATGCAGTGCAATTTAAATCATAACTAAAACAGACATGTGCAAAAAACTTGGGCACCCCAACAGAAAATGACATCAATATTTTGTAGAGCCATCTTTTGCTGTAGTCATGGATAAGTCCCTGAATTCTTGCTGAAGGCATTTTGGACCATCATTCCTTGCAAAAATTTCTCCAGTTCAGTGAGGCTTGATGGGTGCTGAGTGTGAACGGCCCTTTTTAAATCAAACGATGATGTTCAAGTCTGGGGACTGGGATGGCCATTCTAGAACACTGTATGGTGTCTGACAGGCCCTCCTCAGCTCCTTTCTCCAAACCCTCCACTGCTCTACCCTACAGGCCCTCTACAGCTCCAAATTCCAGACCCTCCTCAGCTCCACCCTACAGGTCGTCCTCAGCTCCAGGCCCTCCGCCTCTGCTCCATACTTTAGGCCTGCCACCGCTACTTGAACCTTTGTCCTCCGTCCCTCCCTGTCTCCCCCTTATCTGCCTCAGCTCCACCTCCCTCCTGGACTATAAGACTTTGTTTCTCTGGGAGCGTCTGGAAGCCACTCTTTGTTGGGGTCTATGCCAAAGTCCAGTCATAGTGTGTTTTAGCCCAGTCTACCCTACAGGGACCCTATGTGGACAGATGAAACTAAGATTGAGTTATTTGGTCACAACCAGAGGCAAACAAAGAACACAGCATTCCAGGAGAAGAACCTGCTCCCTACTGTAAAATATGGTGGAGGGTCCTTCATGCTATGGGGATGTGTGGCAAGCACAGCAGAGTTGAAGGTGGCATGGATTCCACCTAGTATCAGCAGATTCTTAAGAACAGTGTTCAGGAATCAGTCAAGAGGCTGAAGTTATGCCAGGGTTGGATGTTACAGCAGGACAATAAACCAAAGCTCAGTTTCAGATCTACCAAGGAATTCATGCTCAGACACCATACAGTGTTCTAGAATGGCCATCCCAGTCTTGTTTTCGTGTGTTCCTCCTGCTGTTGTTCTCCTATGTGCCACACCCTAATTATTCCATTTAGGGTTAACAAACCTTTATAACAAACCTTGTTAGTGTCACCTGTAACTAATTATTTCCACCTCTTATGTTGTTTGCCCCATTGTCTCCCTTTGGTAAAAATGTCTTTTTGGTTCAGGGTATAAACAGGAATCAGAGAGTGAAATTCAATACATTTTAAGACTCTTTTCATACATTTTAAAGCCTCATTGTCAGTTTTAGGTTTCAACCGGTAACATTGGTAACATTTGGCAGTATATTTGGAGGCCTTATGTGATATTGTCTTGTTTATATATTTGGATATCGTCTTGTTTTTAAAAATAAAGTGTCAAAATTAAGTGTGTTTTTCAAGGTAATCCTTCTTAATTAGGAATTTTTAGATATTTGGACTAGAAACAAGACCAAAACTCTAGGAAAAGCATTCAAGGTTGCGTCAAGGTAAGGAATGGGTCAACAGGTAATTATAAATGTAATTACAGAAAGTAATTACAGATGTATTTACAAGCAGATATTTTTTAACAGTAGTACTGTCACGGTGCGCTCACTCACAAAAGCACAGGATAACAGGAATTATCAAAACACATAGATTTATTTATAACGCACTCACTTGAGACACTGGAACATAGACAATACAATACCGGACAAAGAAGGAACCAAACTAAGGGGTATATATACCCATGGGATAATGACACACAGGTGAAACTAATGAACAGGAAACTGTGGGAAATGGAACAAAGGAGCACATGATCACAACACAGAACAGACACCTGACAAGTACAATATAAAACCATTCATGCACATTATAACTGCATTGTACTACATGATTAATTTAAATGTAAGTACATAGTTATAAGGCTGAAATTTCTGTATTTTGTCGCACTCATTCATTTTATTCTATGCAGATATGAATGCAAAACATCAAAATTATAGTATTTTTTAGCTGTGAAGATGCCTATATTTCATATTTTCACCTCAAATATTTGAGAGCAATTTTTTAACATGCTTACTCATTCGCATTCATGGAGATTTATAGTATTATGCTGCAAAGTTGATCAAGGTTGCTTAAAAAACACATTCATTTCAATAAGACTAAACAGTTTTGTTGTTTATAACGTTGACTGTGTGAAATCCGTGTTCAATATTCAGTATTACATGTGCAATTGGTTACTTGCGTGTCTCATTTGAAGGTAAAGTTTGCATTAAAACAAAGACGATAAACTTTAGAGGATTGAGTGAGTTGTTTAACATATCCATCAGACAGAAAGATCACATTGGCCTCCAAGTAGACAAAAAAACACCAACATTTCTTTTCCAAACATATTTAATAATTGTGTAAAATATTCTTTTATGAGATTTCTTACTAGTGTTTGTGAAGAGCCAACAACATAGACTCAGATTAGTGTTGATTAATTTAATGTAATTTAATTTGAGTTTACATAAACTTTGAAGAAATAAACTACCATAATTCAGTCAATACAATGTTTTTTGAACTGTACAAAATTTTATCATACTGTACATATAGGATTAACAAAACTAGCATTAATTAACTATGGTAAACTGTAATACTGTGGTATATTTTAGTTTTAACTATAGTAAACTGTGGTGTATTGTAGTGTTGGTTTTTTTTTTATATTATAGTTGTGTTACCATAGCAACTACACAATTACCACAAATTAATGCATGTACTTTACAGTATGGCTCAATAACACTAAAGTATTTACTATAAATTACTGGAGTCATTTTTATTTTTCATATGGGAGGAGCTCATAATGGAGCTCTTTGACTTATTGAATGTAAATGCTGTTTTATTTGATATTCCAGGTTTGCGAAATCTAATTTGTTCGAAACATCACAAATCTAATTAGCATCTTTTGATGGAAACATGGCTAGTGACTACACTGCAAAAAAACACCTTTTAGAGTTTTTGTCTTGTTTCTAGCCTGAATATCTAAAAATTCTTAAATCAAGAAGCATTTTCTAGACAAGCAAAAAATATTGTCTTGTTTTAAGAACAAATATCCCAAAATTAAGTGGGTTTTTCCTTAAAACCAGCAAAATAATCTGCCAGTAATCTGGAGTAAGCAAAAAAACTCACTTTTTAAAAAAGTGTTTTCTATTGTCTGTTGAGGGCAGTGATTAGGATAGGATAGGATAAACTTTATTTGTCCCTGAGGGGAAATTTGTCTAGGGCAAAAAAGTGCTAGAGCATTGCTCTAAGCAGACAATAAAATAAATAAAACAAACAAAACAATTAAGAACATACATAGTTTACAAAATAAGACCATATATAAATATGAACTATATAACACAGTCAGGTGCTAATATACTACAGGTGCATTGTTCTTGGTAGAGTTCAACAGTTTTATCGAGGTAGGAACAAACGAAAGCTTCCATCTATTGGTTTTACACATTGGCATTCTCAGTCTTTTCCCTGATGGTAACAGCTGATATCCTCTGAAAAGAGGATGTTTGGAATCAGCACTAATATTTATAGCTCTTCTCATGACCGCCTGTTCATATAGAGTCTGTATGGGCTCGTATTGTTTTATTCCTATGATTTTCATGGCTGTTTTTTAAACTATTTTTTCAATTGAACAGACAGATTTCCAAACCAGACTGTGATGCCATAGCGAATAAGACTTTCAAACATAGCTCTGTAAAAAATCAAGCAAGATATTGCTACCCACCACATACAATCTCAGCCTTCTTTAAAAATAAAACCTCTGTTGTAGTTGTGTGCACAAGCTGTCAATGTGTGTTCTCCAACAAAAAAACACTGTCCATATAGAACCCCAGGTATCTGTAAGATGTAACTTGCTTTATCACTGTGTCTTTAATTATCACAGGCCTATGTTCAGATACACTTCTTGGGTCAAAGACCATTTCTTGTGTCTTTTTTACATTTCACACAAGACAATTCTTATCACACCACTGAGTGAAAGTATCGATTTCACTGTGGTAGGATGATAGGTCCATGTCTTTGTGTAAAAGACTTAAGATGGCAGTATCATCAGCATATTTCATAATATAATTATTAAAATGTGTGCTCCTGCAGTCATTCATGTACAAAGCAAAAATCACAGGCGATGAAACATATAAAACACTTGATTATGGTTGGCTGAATTGGAGATATTTGTACGCAGTGTTGGGTAAGTTAGTCAGTTAGTTTAGTTTATTTATATAGCACATTTTTTACAACACAACGTTGCCGTAGTGCTGAACACAATCAATACTAATTAAAATAAGTCCTACATCACATACATAACAATTAAAACATAAAGCTAACCCCTCAACATTAAAAAGGCTCAAATGCTAGAGAACAAAGATGCCGTTTCAGAAGCTTTGTAAAAACAGATAGAGTTGGAGCGTGTCTAATGTGGGGTGGAAGCCCGTTCCAGAGTTTTGGGGCGACAACAGCAAAAGCCCGATCCCCACTTCCCTTACACCGGGAGCTTGGTACAGAAAGAATAAACTGATCAGAAGACCTTAGTGACCTACCAGGATTATATACATGTAGGAGGTCTGATAAGTAAGGTGGTGCCAGATCATTTAAGGATTTAAAAACAAAAATTTATCATTTAAAATCAATCTGTGACCTAACTGGCAGCCGGCCCAGAGAGGAAAGAACTGGGGATATGTGCTCATACTTGTGAGTCCCTATCAGAAGTCTTGCAGCCGCATTTTGGACTAATTGCAATCTATTAAGGGCATTTTGACTAATACCCACATACAAAGAGTTGCAATAGTCAAGTCTTCCCAAAATAAAAGCATGGTAAGTTAGTTTAAAAATAATTATTTAATAATTGCAGCATTCAAAAAATATTAACTTTACAATTACTTTTTCACAAAAGTAATTTAATTCACTCAACGCTACTTAAAATCCCTATAAATCCTAACCCATAGACAAGGGAAAATACACTCTTAATTATTTAAGTTTGAGTCAAACATTTTCAACTCTTTTATTAAAAAAATAATAATAATAAAATAACAGTTAAAGGAATATTTCACCCAAAAATAAAAATGTATTCACTATTTACTTGCCCTTCAGTTCTTCCAAACCTGTTTCCAAACCTGACTTTCTTTCTTCATTAAGAATTTATGTACAGGGTTTCTGTAGGTTTCACCAAGTCAGACTTTTAAAGACCTTTTCAAGACCATTATGAATAAAATTTCAGACTTATACAGGGTTAAAAACAGGCTGTTTTTAATGGCCAGTGGAAAAGATTTTTAATGGTCCCCTCCAAAAAATCTAATTTAGTTTTTTCATAGCTATGTATTTTAAATAACGTGTCAAAACAAGCAAACTCTGGTTGTATACATAGACTTAAAAAAAAACTGAGTTAATAAAGGTTTTTATTGAGATGTATTGTTGGTGATTGGATGAGTGTTGGCCTGTTTGGAAAATTAAGACCTGTTTAAAATAATTTAAGACTTACAAGACAATATATCAGTGAATTTAAGACTTTTCTAAAATTTAGTTTTTGAAATTTAAGACCCTTTAAGACACCCTGTATGTAGGAAAATGACAATATAAATGAAATGTCACTATTTTTGACGTTTCATGTTTAAAGTGAGGGTTTATCTAGAACTGATAATTCTGTCATCATTTACCATTTATCATCTTTGTTGAACACAAAGGAAGATATTCTGAAGAAAGCTGAAAACCTGTAACCATTGACTCCCACTATATATATATATATATATTCTTCATCTATGGAAGTCAATGGTTACAGGTTTCCAGCTTTCTTTGGCTAATTTGGCTTGCCATAAACGTGTACACTGGACAACAAATCATCAAACTTGGTGAAAATGGTAAACTAATCAAATAAATAGGTAAAATAATGCCACTGATATGCTTTCAAATGACAAGTTCAAAAGTAAAACATTAGATTAATGAGCTCATTATATGTCCACCTCTCCTATGCAGAGAGAGTTCAGAGACAGGAAATTAAGACCGACGTTGCTCATAAATTTAAAGGGGAAAGTACACACACACACACACACACACACACACACACACACAGGTATATCAAGTACAAATTTGAACATTTTTGAGTAATTCTAAATATATGAATATAATACTTTTTATACTCTCAAAACACAAACACAATGGGCACCACAATAAATAAATGCCACACAGATTTAAAATTCAAGATTCTAATGTTCTTGTCCTCAATTTCAGCAAAATGTTCACGTACGCTGTGTATGTCATGACTGGAAGCCAGAAGGATGCTGGGTCAATTGACTACGTTTACCTGACGCTGGTGGGCACAAAGGGAAGCAGCGAGCGAACTTTGGTGAATAAACACTGGTCTGATTATTTCTACAGTAAAACGGTAAGATTATGTTTTTTCGTGATATTCAGATGTTCTAACTCTACTTTAATTCTCCTTTTAACTGTATCCCTGCCAGAATTTTTTTTTAAAGTTGCCAGCTAAAAATTTGACAGCTAGCGATATATGATCATATAATATATATCAAAATAGAGAACCAACCCTCTGCTTTCAAGCAAAAAAGCATTTTATTCTATCTTAATGTGTTTATGTTTTATACCCACATAAATGCAGGTTTCATGAGAAATGCATTTATGTAAAAGTAGTGCATTTTCAAGATATATATAGGGCGTCACGGTGGCGCAGTGGGTAGCGCTGTCGCCTCACAGCAAGGTCGCTGGGTCAGTTGGCATTTCTGTGTGGCGTTTGCATGTTCTCCCCATGCGTGGGTTGTCCGTAGTGTATGAGTGTGAAAGAGTGTGTATGGGTGTTTCCCAGTGTTGGGTTGCGGCTGGAAGGGCATCCGCTGCGTAAAACATATGCTGGATAAGTTGGCGGTTCATTCCGCTGTGGCGACCTCTAATTAATAAAGGGACTAAGCCGAAAAGAAAATGAATGAATGAATGAATGAATCTGCAGGTATGTGCCAAAAAATTTGAATATTGAGGGAAAGTCCATTTATTTCAATAATTTGTTTCAAAAAGTGAAACTTGTATGTTACATTAGTTCACTACACACAAAGTGAAATATTTCAAGCCTTCATTTGATTAAATTTAAATGATTAAGGATTAAAGATGAAAAAAAATAAAAAATTCAGTATTTCACAAAATTAGAATATCATGACAAAGTTCAACATTGTCGGCTCCCTGTGTCTCAATCTAGTCCGCTAATTAATGCAGAGCCTTATAATTGTCCTTTGTAAAAACATAATGTGACCTATCTAATATAACAAAATGTTAGAAATTATTTCCCAGTGCTGGGTTGCGGCTGGAAGGGCATCCGCTGCATAAAACATATGCTGAAATAGTTGGCGGTTCATTCCGCTGTGGCAACCTCTGAAATAGAGACTAAGCCGAAGGAAAATGAATGAATGAATGTTAGAAATTAATAATTAGGATATATATATATATATGTGTGTGTGTGTGTGTGTATAAAATATTATGTAAATTATATAATATTGTCATCATGACATCAAAAACTCTAAATTAAACAACACACAATTTTGATGCTACAATTCTTTTTTACTTCACAAGAGAGCTAATAATTTTGTCTTCAACTGTGTGTCTCTTTATACCTTCTAATGCCCTCTAGAAAGTCTGAAATGACTATAGAAATTGACCACTTGTTCAATAAAATGCCAAATTAGGGACATTCCTAGCAAAACAAATAAACAAACAAACATTTGTCATGACCTGCCACTCAAAGCATCTTGCTATTTAGCTACTTAGTTTGTAATATAACCAAATTAGATTTCTTGAAACCTTTCTTGCTGTATGAGCTGTTTATTTTGACATTCTTTTAACATTTACCACTGTTGAACATACAGATTTATGTTAAATACACCCTTTTAGGTAATGAGCTGTGATTCAGCGATTGTGACCATTCTTGTGTAAAAACAGTGATACTTCAAATGCATCCTATGGTGTGCTATACTGTAGTATAGTGTTTTTGAACCATACTATAAAAAGTATTTGAATTCAACTGCTATGGTATCGCAACAACTATAAACATAACCCAACACTGTATATAAATGTGTTCAAAAACACTATAATATTATCAAATTGCCTTTTCAGATGTGAGAAATGTAAAAAACGAGCCCGATTCCAATATTTTTATGCAAAATACGATTGACACAACATGAGTTCGAATTTATTTTTTAACGAAAATTTCTGATTCAGTGTGCAATAACCTGTCTAATCAGCATCTTGATATGCCACAGCTGTGAGGTGGATGGATTATCTCTGCAATGGAGAAGTGCTCACTAACACAGATGCAGACAAATATGTGAACAATATGTCAGAGAAATGGGCCTTTATTGTAAAAAGATCTTTAGAGTTCAGCTCTTTAACTATGGGAACAAAAACAAAAGTTGCATTCATGTTTTTGTCGAGTATACATTACATCTTCTAAGTAAGTTTCCTACTGTAAATATATTAAAACTCAATAGGCCTATTTCACAAAATGGCGATCGAGACCGGAAGTAGGGAAAACTTTGTTCCGGTCGCGCCTCATTCATTCATTGTCATAATGGAGTGTAAACTCGTTTTTTCTCAGTCGTTAATAAACTTACCAACTATACGAATCGCAGATGTTGTCCGTTTTGTTGACTGTTTCCAGGGAGACGTGAGGCGATCAAAATTGGACAAGGGTTATAAATAATTTTTTGAGCAATTCATTTTTGGTTATCAAGGTATGTATTATATTAAGATAAGCTGGCATAATAGGCGAATTTAAAACTGGTTGTTAATAACTGTTTATGTGTGTTTGGACACTTCAGTCTCAAACAGAGTTTTAGGGAAAGTGGTAATTAGGGGCAGGTGCTATTGGTCGCTAAGAAAGCGTGAGGAACCACATCAGCTTGAGGTAAATGCATTCAGAATTCAGCAAATCATTCTTTATAATACATCTAACGTTATCTCAATATTAACAACAAGCGTAGTGGAAGGCACAGCCTGTGGTGTAAGAAATAGCCGGACTGTGGATGGACGTGAACTTCATCCTCCGTGAAGTGCATAGCACACACAAAAGTGCTGCCCTTCCTCACAGTAAATCCCACCCCCTCATCTCTCCGAATAGCCCAAATCCAACGCCTCTTAATGGTTTCATCGCTGGGGAAGCTATGAAACGACAAATACGGCTGTTTCTTTTTCGAATTAGTACAAAAAGGTACGCTGCAAGATTGGTTACTCTTAGTCTCCGCCATTGCACTTTGCTTCTACCGGAACAAAGTTTTCCCTACTTCCGGTCTCGATCGCCATTTTGTGAAATAGGCCTATATTTGGTTAGTAATATGCATTGCTAAGAAATTAATTTAGACAACTTTAAAGGTGATTAATGTGAGTGTTAAGATTTTTTTAAACTCCAGTCATATCTCAGCCCAAAAAAACGTATTATCCTAACAAACCACACATTAAGGGACAGCTTATTTATTCAGCATTCATGTGATGTAAATCCACATTTAAAATTTACGACTGGTTTTGATATCACACACCCAGAGTGTTTTGATGAATATTTATTAATCTGACTTTATTCGTTTTCTTTATTATTATTATTTGCACATAATCTGTGATTGAGTTGTCTAACAGAAGTTGTCATTAAAGGTGGTTTCCATTGACATCCATGTGGAGAAGACTCTTGGAGAGCTTCTGCTGGTCAAACTGGAGAAGGAGAGTAAATTTATGGAAAATGAAAATTGGTACTGCAGGAGCATCAGTGTAACAGCACCCACTGGAGACTGCTTCGAGTTCCCCAGTTATCGGTGGATAGCTGATGAACTGGTGGTTCTTCGAGAAGGCCAAGGTAAAGTCCTGAATGAAGAACAATACTCTCCTT
Source organism: Danio jaintianensis (assembly GCA_903798115.1). Lineage (NCBI taxonomy): Eukaryota > Metazoa > Chordata > Actinopteri > Cypriniformes > Danionidae > Danio > Danio jaintianensis. Next base: position 3,662,434 of record CAIGQV010000733.1, on the reverse strand, counting down.
TGTGTGTGTCTATGTATTGGCGTGTGTATTTATGCATTGTGTATGTTCCTTCAGGTCGATTGCCTCAGGATGAAAAGCTCTCAATGCTGAAACAGTACAGGCAACTGGAACTGGAAAACAGACAAAAACACTTCAGGTATTAACATCACAGTTACAGACTTCACCAGAATTCAGTCATTTGGTGGTGTAAATGCTGTCTTTATTTTCCCCAGATGATTCATTTTTTTGTTGTTTGTTTGTTGTTCAGTTTACATCAAAAGCTTAAAATACTTAAAAATACTTTATACTTGCGTAAGTATGTAGGAAAACGTATCACATATCACTGTAATGTGGTTCAGGTTTAGGGCAGATTGAGTCAGGAACATTCAGCAAACTTTCATTTTTAAAATAAACAAATACAAAGAAAAGAGGCAGCTCCTGATGGACGACTGCCGCACAAAGACAGAACCGCAAAATAAAGTGGCCAGGAGGAGTGTTACCAACTACTTTCAATGGAACGGTGCTAAGCTCTGCTTGAAAAGTCGCTAGGTGACATCATTTGTCAATTTGCATACTGATGTCATTGGGTCCAGCTGTTTCTGTTTGTTTAATAGTCTATGGCAGGGGTCACCAATCACGGTCCTGGTGGGCCGGTGTCCCTGCAGGGTTTAGCTCCAACTTGCCTCAACACACCTGCCTGGATGTTTCAAGTATACCTAGTAAGACCTTGATTAGCTTGTTCAGGTGTGTTTGATTAGGGTTGGAGTTAAAATCTGCAGGACACCGGCCCTCCAGGAACAAGTTTGGTGACCCCTGGTCTATGGTTTAATAAAGTGTTTAATAAAGGGGCCGACGGCATCATCCGCAGCTCATAGAGAAGAGCACGGTCTGGGAGGTCTGAAAAGTTGCTAAATATAGTGACAAAGTCGCTAAGTTGGCAACACTAGCCAGTGGTTGAAATAAATAGGCTAAAATGATAAAATGAAAATACATGCATGAATTACTTTAAATTTCATTCTCCAATTTTACACAAATATTTTTTGGGCGTAACATGAAGTTTTATAAACTAATTTTCGAGAGGAGCACGTGATGTGATTGATCGCGGCTGGTCTCGCATCAATAATCATTGCTAGTCCAATCAGGAGAATTCTAGCCTCCAATAAATAAGCCCATTCATCCTACCTTCCTTATCTTCATTTTGAAGAACCCCCCATCCACCCCTTTCCTCCTTTACCAGGGGGAGCTCTCGAGACCTACCTGATTTCAAACCCCCTGTCATGCTACATGACCAGGCAGGAGCCCTGGGCTCAAGTATCTCCGAGCTCAGGGTTCTCTCCCAGGACAGCATGCCAAATCTGCAAATTATATCAAGCAATAGCTAAGTGTGAACTCTTGAAATAGAGATATGTGTGCTACAACAAATTTTATTCAAATTCCAAAAATGTAAAACCACTAAAAAGGCCAAAAACTCTATTACCATAAGTCATCACATGCAAATTTGTTCTCAAACTGCTTAGCCATGCATTTTAATGCGACATAACAAATGTTCATAAATATACGACGCCACAAAATCTTATGAAAAACTGGACGTGTACTGAATACACTGTCAAATGTATTGTATTCATTAGGACTGTGATATAGTGACTATTGTTCTCAAGTATTTGATTATCTGTTTCTCCTTGAAAAATACCCTCTGTTGTCCCAAATAAATAGTAGTAGATGAAAAAATACATAAAATTAAAAATGGAAAAAGCTGAAACTAGACTTAGACTAGAAAATTGGTTATTAAAATAAATAATTGCTTATGTAATAGATAATAATTTTATCAGTCATCTAAAATAATAATAATAATTATAATAATTCACATTAAAATCTGATGATTTTATCTTTATTTTAACTGGGGGAGTGTCTTTATTGTCACTTTGCTCACAGCTGATTGGGTTGAATCTGGGTTTTTGATCTATAAATAAGAACAAAACCTGTCCCAGTGCAGGTTAGCTGTGTGGCATAAGTTACCATGGCAACAATGAGTGATTAAAGCCAAGCTTTCTTCATGATTCCTAAAACCAAAGACTGGTGTAAACTAAACTGGAATCCCAATTCTCCCCCTTAGCCCTTCCCCTTCTCTCTGGTTTTGCGCGCTCAGGTGAAGGGGTTGTGGTGTCCCGATTCTCGTCATCTTGACGGTGTAAGGCTAAGGGAAAGGGCTAGATAGCCCTTGAAACAGAGATTTTCCAGGGCCACACTAGAAACCAAGGGGTACGAAGATTTCCCAGAATACAGAAGCTACAGCGCCAGCATGGCTGCACACGCGAGTCAGGAGATGCACAAATTTAAGTATTTTTTGGAATTATTAAGAATTTTTACAAGAAACAAGCATATGTTTTAATACATTCATAACTGCGTTCGTGTTTTACACTCATGCTTTAAAAAAAACAATTAAAAAAAACACTAAATTTGGCTGTCTATAACCCATAATAATAACTCCTGTATAGTAGTCCCACAACATACTTCCACATCTGTCACTCGAATACCCTGTCAGAAAAGTCTAGTAGTTGGGAATGAGCTTTATACAGTGTCTAATGTAACATTAATGTTGTTTTCTTGTGTTTACATAGATGAATATGGCTACGGTGTAAATGCACAGTACAGTTACAAGCTCATTATGATAACATGATATCGTTGCCTTCAGTGATTTCCTGAAGATAAATACCAAAAAATAACGCAAATGGAATAACTACAGCAGTCGCGCCATTGTCAATCTCATATGTACTCGCGATGACATGTGTGTGTGTTGTAGCGGTGTCCCATTTCTCAGGAGTAAATTTGAAGCCCTTCCACCTCACACTCTGTTTCAAGAGGAAGGGGTAGGGAAAAAAATTCAATTGGGATTGGGCCTTACTTGGCTTGCCAACTAATCCGGCTTCATGGAACAGGCCCCAGATTCTCTTTTGACTTTCAGTCTTCAATCCTCTCTGGACTCGAGATTAGTGTGTCACTCATTAACACTAGCCTCACTCCACCCTCATGGCTCTTTAGCTCACTTGATACAATGACCAAATTTGACTTTCAGGTCAATAACTGAAAGATTATTGCTGTCTCTTTTGCAGGTATGAGAGTTGGCGCAGTGATTTCCCAATGTGCATGGTCTCTGAACTTCCTTTGGATGTGAAGTTTGATTCCGCAAAATCAGGGACCTTCGAGTGGAATGTTTTTGAAGCGTAGGTTACCCTGTTCGTGTTTATCATTTCACTGATATCCCCAACACATTTACATATTACTGATTTCGTGTGACATACTTTGACCGCAGCCAGAAAACATTAAGTCGAGTAACAAATGTAGCTTAACATTGAAAAAATGTGATTTTGAGAGCTGTATTTTTCTTCTTTTTCAGGATGAAGAATCTTGAGCTTAATAAACTTGAGTATTTGTTCCAGTCTTGGAAGAATTTTGAAGATTTTGAACAAATATTCATAACCATCAAGAACACAGTGTCAGGTTTGAATAACTTCTTTCTTTAATTATTTTATTAGTTTTTTTATTTAGATTTTTTTTTTAACTGAGCCATCCACTGGTTATTGATTCACCCATTATCTTACCAGCAGCTGACTTTATTATTCATTTTGGCAGAGCATGTGATGCAGCGCTGGAGGGAAAATGAAATGTTTGGTTATCAGTTCTTAAACGGCTGCAATCCTGTGATGATCAAAAAGTGCACAAATCTTCCAGACAAGTTTGCTGTAACGCAGGAGATGGTGAAGAACTCCCTGGATAGAGGAACAACACTGCAGAAGGAATTACAGGTCAGAAAAAAAACTAAGAGTACAACTAAACAAATCAAATTGAGAGAGAGATAAATTCATTCATTCATTTTCTTTTCGGCTTAGTCCCTTTATTAATCTGGGGTCGCCACAGCGGGATGAACCGCCAACTTATCCAGCATATGTTTTTACGCAGCGGATGCCCTTCTAGCTGCAACCCATCACTGGGAAACATTCATACACACTCATTCACACACATACACTACGGACAATTTTAGCTTACCCAATTGACCTATACCGCATGTCTTTGGACTTGTGGGGGAAACCGGAGCACCCGGAGGAAACCCACGCCAACACGGGGAGAACATGCAAACTCCACACAGAAATGCCAACTGACCCAGCCGAGGCTCGAACCAGTGACCTTCTTGCTGTGAGGCGAACGTGCTACCCACTGCGCCACTGCGTCGCCCCGAGAGAGATAAATGATACATTATAATTGTAATAAAGAGAGTGTGACAACAAGGGTAGGATCCAAACACATAATGTTTAGACAGGCAGGCAAAGTTCAATACAGTAGCAAACTGTATCACGTAGACAATCCCCATGTGTAAACGCTGCAACAGGAGGAGGGGTCGAGGCAGTTTTGTGTGACATTATGTCAAATTAGCTTTTTTTGTTTTGTTCCAATACACACAAAGGAAAATAAACGTGTATAGCAAAATGTGTGTTAATGCGATACTTTTCTGTGAGAAATACTTGATTTTCTGGAAAAAAATCAGGGGTGCCAGCAATTTTGGCCATGACTGTATGTCAGGCTCATAGCTTGTAAGACATGGGAAATTCATTTTCAAATGGACTTTGCTTTTTCATTTGAAATGTGGCGGTCACTGCGCATTCACGATAGCAGAAAAGCAAATTGAAATGTGGAATTTGCTATTGTAATTGGATGGAGTTACAATTTATGCATCCACGTATAAAAAAAATGCAATTGAAAATACAATTTGCAATTGCATTTAAAAATTGTCCAGAATATCCTTCCAAATAAGACACTTTTAATATGTAAGATGGAATGAATGACAATGGGCCAGAAGGTAGAGAGGCCCCATGTGAAGCAAATATTTTACAAATGTACTCTTCAAAAATCAGCAAGACAGGACTGATGTAGTTGTCTGGATCCTCTGAGCGCTAGAAAACCAAATATAATTAAAATACACACACAGAAAAAATAATAATAAAGATATATATATATATATATATATATATATATATATATA
>CAIGQV010000733.1:3609014-3652731 GCA_903798115.1 Danio jaintianensis | reverse complement strand
TATATATATATATATATATATATATATATATATATATATATATATATATATATATACAACAACATCAGGGATGTCAAGTTTTTGGACTCCTCTAGAGCACAAAATGCAATATATTTGCAGATAATTATGAAACATGCTATGTGAACTTACAGTGGGGTGGGGGAAGTATTTGATCCCCTGCTGATTTTGTATGTTTGCCCACTGCCAAAGAAAATGTTAATCTACAATTGTAATAGGTTTTTTTTAACTGTGAGAGACAGAATAGCAACAAAAAAAAAAAAAACATTAAAAAAAGTTATGAACTGATATGCATTTTAATGAGGGAAATAAGTGTTTGACTCCTTGGCAAAACACGACTTCAAATCCTTAGTTTAGAGTCACAGAGATCAGGCAATTCTTGTAGTTAGCTACCAGGTTTGCACATCTCAGGAGGGATTTTGCCCCACTCCTCTTGGCAAATCCTTTCCTAATCATTAAGGTTTTGTGGCTGACATTTGGCAACTCAAACTTTGAGCTCCCGCTACAGATTTTCTATGAGATTAAGGTCTGGAGAGGGTTGGCCATTCCAGAACCTTAAAGTCCTTCTTCTCAAGCCACATTTTTGTTGCCTTGACCATTCATTTTGGGTCATTGTCATGCTGGAATACCCATCCACGAATCATTTTTAATGGTTTTCACTCACCCAAGATCTGATGGTACATGGCCCCGTCCATCATCCCTTTGATGCGGTGCAGTGGTCCTGTCCCCTTAGCAGAAAAACACCCCCAAAGCTGAATGCTTCCACCTCAATCTTAGACAATTGGGATGCGGTTCTTTGGGTCACAGGCAGCATTCCTCCAAACATGGTGAGTTGGGATGATGCCAATAGTGCTTGATTTTGGTCTACAGGTCTTCGGACTACAAAACATTCAGATGTTCAGTGGCAAACTTCAGACGGGCCTGTTAATGTGATTTCTTGAGCAGAGTGACCTTGCGGGCGCTTCAGAATTTCAGTCCTTGATGGTGTAGTGTGTTGCCAATTGTTATCTTGATGACAATGGTACCAGCTGCCTTGAGATCATTCACAAGATCCTCTTGTGTGGTTCTGGACAGATTCCTCACTGTTCTCATGATCACTAAGACTCCACAAGGTGAGATCTCGCATGAAGCCCGTGATTAAGGAGATTGACAGTTGTTTTGTGTTTCTTTCATTTGCAAATAATTTCACCAACTGTTGTCACTTTCTCACCACGCTGCTAATTTATAGTCTTGTAGCCCATTCTAGCCTTTTGCAGGTCTACAATCCTGTCTCTGACATCCTTGGACCTCTATTGGTCTTGGCCATGGTGGAGAGTTTGAAATCTGATTGATTTATTGCTTTTGTGAACAAAGCAGGTAAGAAAACTGAGATTAGCAGCACTTCCTTTAAGAGACTGCTAATCTCAGCTTTTTACCTGTATAAGACACCTGGCAGCCAGAAATCCTGCTGATTGATAGGGGATCAAATACTGATGTTCCTCATTCATATGGAAATTTGTTCATAACTTTTTTGAAATGCATTTTTCTGGATTTTTTTGTTGCTATTATGTCTCACAGTTAAAATAAATCTAACATTACAATTATAGAGGGATCATTTATTTGTCTGTGGGCAAATATACAAAATCAGAAGGGGATCAAATAAGTTTTCTCCTACTGTATTTGTTTATCTGAAAAACAATACTAAAGTCAGTTATTCTCCTTTGAAAATGTGCGTTCCATGTCAGAATGTCTGTCTTTGTTTTGGTCTCTATAACCCACCCACTGTCAGATTACCCAATTATATTTCAGCACCCCAGGTTGTCTTGATGGAAAATAAACTGTACTTCATTTCAGTCTTGAAGGCTGCTTCAGTGTATGTGCAGTCAAAAATGCAGGACAGCAGCATTTTCCGAAATGAGACGCAGATTGAGTCCCTTGATTCCATTCTCATTGTTAATCGCTTTGGATAAAAGTGTTTGCTAAATGACTAAAGATAAATGTTTTTATGCTCGTATATGTGTTGTGCTTACATGGTGGTGCTTTTAAATGTATACAGAGTTTCCAAACATCCTGAAAACCCGGGAGCAGTTGGTTGAGTATCTGACCGTGGTGATTTTCACAGCTTCAGCTCAACATGCAGCAGTCAACTTTGGACAGGTGGGATTTTACGCACTTCTCTGGATGAATATAAACTAGGTCTCTGCAAATATCCAGCCTGATATCTGTGTGTCTCTAATGTGTTCCAGTTTGACTGGTATGCCTGGGTCCCGAACACTCCTTCCACCATGCGGAAACCTCCTCCCACAGAGAAGGGCAAAGTGGACATGAAGTACATCATGGAGAGTCTGCCGGACCGCGGACGCTCCAGTTTGCATCTAGGAATGGTTTGGATGCTCAGTCAGTTCCAGGATAAAGAGGTTTGATGACTGAATATTTGTAACTAGCTTACCATATACTTGCTTCCAACATACTCATTGAGCAACGAAAACAATAATTCACTGTTTTGCTCCAATCTTCTGTCCAGCTGTTTTTAGGCGAATACCCAGATAAGTACTTCACTGAAGAACCGGCCATGGAAGCAATTGAGAGTTTCCGCAAGAAAATTGTTGAAATACAAGAAACCATCAGCAAGCGAAACGAAACTCTGAAACCGCCCTACTTGTATCTGTCTCCAGACAAAATCCCTAACAGCGTGGCCATCTGAAGATGCATCTGTGTCAAACATTTACAAAAGCAGTTAACAGTACATTTACAGAGTATATGCTTTGCACTTAAAGAAAATGCAGCAAAAAAAATGGGCTATTTAGATCTGTATCACACAAACAAAATAAATATGCAACAAATTACTGTAAACCAATACTCACTATGATTGAAATGTTAAGATTCTCATCAGCAGCCTATTCAAAGTAACTGTCATCATTTTTTAATCATTAGTAATTCACAGTTCTCATTTGATCATTCGTTTTATCTATGACATTTTGATTTTGTATTTTCTTTTCATTTAATCCTTTGAATATGGCTTTTAATTGAATCTAATAAGCGTTTCACAGTTCCACTTGTTTTATATTTACATCACTTTTCTAATGTAACCTCATTACAAATGAGCCATTTTAAGTTTTGTCATAGGATTAAGTTTTAAAACAGTAATGTTTCATTGATGTTTCTTGATGTATAATAATACTTGTTGTATTTGTACTAGTCAGATAAAGTCTGAGCTCAGAAACACATTTAAGATCATTTAATAAACCAACTACTTTCCCATCACTTTGTCCCCTGCTTTCTGCACTTGGTTCTCTCAGATTGAAGACTTTTCAGTTTCAGGTACCAGGCAAGACTTAGGGCTCTATTTAAACAATCTAGATTTTAAGGACGGTAAAAAAAGTCTGTGCATCCAGCGCATGATCTAAAAGGGATGTCCTTATACTCATAATGAGTATGGGAGCATGAGCGATTTTGTAAGCAGGAAAAAAAAACAGAAAAGCTTCAATAGCAAGAAAACAGTTAAAGATCATCTACAGAACAAGCCACTTCCATTCTGCCTTTTCCTTTTGACCATGGTTCATGGATAAAGCAAAGATTTGTTTTCAAACTATTTCTAAATTCAGTTCTAATTTCCAACAAACTAATAAATGAACAATAACAATGAAGTGTTGTCAAAAAAAGTTATATTCTTACTATTCTTATGCCCCATATGGTAAGGTATGTGCTATACGGTATACTGCTATACTGTGCTATAAGGTAACGTTAGTCTCTAAAACCGACAGATGGGCAAATCTAAACAAAAAATGATAAAAACAAATATAAATATGCATATAATAATAATAACACTAAATAAATGTACATCATCATAAACTGGCTACAACAGAGCTGGATTCCCTCAAAAAGCCCCCCGAGGTGAAGAAGGCATGGAAGGAGGAGGCAGTTTTTATATTTATGTTGAATATAATCTTTATTTATTTATTTATTTATTTACATTTTAATCCTTTAATTTTTCATATTTAAAGATATTTGTGTAATGCTGTACATCCCCGTGTGTAATAAGCAATGAGTATGCACGTTTTGGACCCGCATATGCACATATCACTAACATGCTATTCAAATAACAAATAAAAAAAACCCTGCGCCATTGACTTTAGAGGAGCATTTAGTTAATGGCGAGGTCTATTTCAGTTCCAGCCTCAAAATAGTGACGCGCCAACAATGTGGCTTAACACACCTCCTTTTCAGACTAGCACACACATGGGTGAACTTGTGGTCACAAAAATCAACGTAGAGCAAAATGTGACACCTGAGCAAGTCAAAAACTAGCAAAACAATTTCAATGGCATCTGGTGGCCCATTGTGCCATAGGGTACTTGGTATTGGTACCAGTCCACACTCAAAAAGTTTGACAAAAAGTTTAATTCCTTATCTCTTGTAACAGATGAAACAGTTTTGTTTCACAAATAATACATTATAATACCCCAAAATATACCCCAAAATAATACATTATAATACCCCAAAATATCTTCTGAAACGTAAAGCATCTCCCCACACATCTCACAAGACACAATGCTATCAAGTAGAACAAAAGTGCACAGTTCCAAAATATTTATTCTCTTTATATTATTTGATATTGAGCATTGCTTTGGGGCAGTGCAGCATCATTGCAGCAAAAGGATTTTCAACTCGGACAGGTGTATTGCTTGTGTGTGTAGCACTCACTCATATTTCAGTGTGAATGAATATAACTTACTGTATCTAATGACAAAGAAATACTGAATGTTTAATAGGAGACATACAAAATATGTGAAGTGATGATTCCCTGGAAGCAGTATAAAAAGTACAAAATTACTTGAAAGTACAAAAGTTCAGTACTATTTCCAAAGATGTAGGTCACTTTGGATCAAAAAAGTAAAATATTCTGTTTTACTATCTAAATTAAGTTTGTTAAAAGAAGTTGTTTTATTTCTACTTCTGTTGATTTATTTTTATTTTTATAAAACGTAACAGTTGTTCTGTGTGAATGAAAAATTTCTTTATGAGTTTTTTCCTGTTAGCTTTAAGAAATGAAGATACACCATTTTTTATTCCATATATTTTATTCTGACAGATTTCTTAAGCAAATACAGTTCTTCAAACACACAATCAGACATCTATCTCTTTACAGTGATGATTGGATAGCATTCCTGAATTAACTGAAGGAAGACAATCATGAAATAACATGCAGTCTTGATTAGGTAATCGTTTACACACATTCAATTAAATGAGTCTTTATTTATGATCTGATTAATTTGCTTTATCTTTTTGTTTAATTTAAAGCACAACAGAGATCACTGGGGCTGGGTGATTTAGGGAAAATATTTATTAGTCATTATTAAGCTCAAATATTGTAATTTACACGCTTTAAATAAAAGTAATATAACATTCTTTGACCTAAATATGTAAATATTCATCAATCGTGTGTGTGCATTTATGTATACTGTATGTATGTATAATGTATGTGTGTGCTGTCAATATTTTAAATGCAATATGTGTGTTTCTCTGCATAAAAATACATTTTATTTGATGAACTATTGCATTACATTTGTTAATCATATTTTTTTTTTTTTTTTCTTTTTCTTATCAGACAACATTGTGCGCCTTGACACATTGATAATTATTGCTACAATAACCTGTCGGGCTTCTGAATAATCACGTTGATGTAAAAATGCAGATGTTAATCCATGTTGTCTTGTTTTAAGAAATATTATGCAATAAATTAAGTGAGTTTTTCCTTAAAACAAGCAAAATAATCAGTCAATGGGGTAAGTAAAACTTTCTTCTTTTTGGTTTTGACAAGATTATTTTGCTTCCTCTATTGGCAGATTATTTGGCTTGTTTTAAGGAAAAACTCACTTAATTTTTGCATATTATTTCTTAAAACAAGACAATATGTTTTGCTTGTCTAGAAAATGCTTCTTGATTTAAGAACTTGTAGATATTTGGACTAGAAACAAGACAAAAAAAATCTAAGCAAGAAAATGCATTTTTTTTGCAGTGTAAGCATGTCACACAAAGAGGACAGCCATGCATTTGCTCTTGGACACAGTATACACTTATTTATATTGCATTCATTTCGCAGGCTTTGTGATTTAATTTCAATTTCGATTATCCGTTCAGCCCTGCGTTGCAGTCTTGTGTCTCATGAACGCATCACAAATTTAGAACCAAAACATGTCCATTCTTATTCACAATTACAGTATATTGGGGGACTTTCTGGAGGATGAGTGGAAGGGTTGCTGTTCACAGCAGTCTGTAAGAAAAGGTTATATGAATGATATCAGATAACTTTAACTCATTACTGAATTCTTTACACCTTTCCAGTACATGAACACTCATATTTTATGATTTTGTTTCTACCAATATACTCAAAGTACAATTAAGCTGGGGTTCAGATATCTCTTACCTCTGAGCTGTTATGAACATGGGTCTATGAAGTTATAACTTGTGGCATAAACTGCACCTTTGGAGAAACACACATTTAATATTTTTTTAAATCATTAGAATATCAAGTAAAGATCGCATACCATGAAGACATGTTGGAAATGTACAACCATAAACACATGGCAAATTATTTTTTTATTTGTAAATGTGCACGGGTAAGACCTTTAAAGTCAATTTCCCCTCAATATTTACATGTTTTGAACCCTCAGAATGCAGATTTTCAAATAGTTGTGTCCAAATATTGCTCTATTCTAACAAACCATACATCAATGGAAATCTTATTCATTCAATTGTGTCCAGGGTCACAAATGTTCTGGTGCCTTCATCTGGTTTTCTAAAAATAGTATCTGAAGGTTATGACAACTTTAAAAAAAAGTTTCTCAGTATGCTGCTGTTATGAGTAGACAGGACTCAGACAGGTATTTGTACCAAACAGATGGATTTATTGCAGGTCATTTACAGATGAATTAAGTCAGTGATGATATCTTTGATAATGGCAGGATGATAATGTAAAGTCCTTAGGTGACCAGAGTAATGGAGCAGGATGGAGATGACGGGATTTCCAGGAGCTGGTTTGTCAATGGGAAAAACAGGTAACACAACACACACAGGGAGCAGATGAAGGAGATCGAGAATGCAGGAGCATAGATCAGGTAAGTTTCTTTGGGAGTAGAGAGGAGTGGGAAAAGGGGTGCTCTTATACACGGTGGTGCTCATTGGGGAATGGTGATCAGGTGTGTAGAAACTCAGAACTCAGGTGATTGGGATCTGTGATTAGGGGGAAAGCCTGGTGTATCCGAGACATCAGAAACAACAGGTGAGTGGAACGATTTGAGGAGTGAGACATGACATGTAGGGTGAATGCGATAGTGTGCAGGGAGTCTGAGTTCATACATTACAGGGTTGACTTGGTGGATGATGGGAAAGGGACGAATGAATCTGGGACTCAGCTTCTTGCAGGGAAGTCTTAGGCAAACCTTCTTGGTTGAAGAGCCATACCTTCTGTCCTGGACCTTCTGACCAAAGCAGGGGTTCTCAGGACATTCGCCTGGATGGTGTGACGCCTTACTGCACATTGGAGGTGTTGAGCTGAGTCCCAGACCCTCTCACTCTCCTGGAACCAATGATGGACACTGGGCCAATTTTGGACTGCATCCACTATTCCCTCGTCCCTCTTTATGCCTTGAGAAGTGATGTGGTAGCCCAGAAACTGTATGGATGACTGATGAAACGTGCACTTCTCTGCCTTGAGGTGGTGCTCACGGAGATGTTGGAGGACCTCAGAAATGTGGTGGCGATGTTCGGCCTTGTTCCTGGAGTAGATCAAGTTGTCATCGATGTAGATGAGCACAGAGCATGAAAGATACTCCGCGAACACCTCATTCATATATCCTTGGAGTATGGAGGGGGCGTGTACCAGTCCGTAGGGCATAACGAGGTACTCATAGTAGCCAGTACGCTACTTTTTTTTTTGTCTTACATTTGTCCCCCTTATGTATCTGGATGAGGTTATATGTGCTTCTGAGGTCTAACTTTCTGAAGATCCGAGCTCCTTGAAACTGTTTGAGAGCTGATGGAATGAGGGGGAAGCAGGTACCTGTATTTTACTGTGATCTTGTCCTCTGTAGTCGATCCATAGTCTCAAACTTTCGTCCTTTTTGCCCACGAAGAAGAAACTCGAAGCAGCAGGGGACATGGATGAGTCGAATATAACCCTGATGTAAAGCTTCACTGATATACTGCAGCAGAACCTTGCAGACATAACTGGTTGCATGATTGGTCTTCAAAACCAGTGGTTCTCAGCCACATTCCTGGAGCCCCCCAATACAGTGACTGCATCCGAAATCTCCTACTGTTCGAGTAGGTACTACATTTAAATTCACTTCGAGACCATTAGAAAAATATATGCTATTAGGGTTGGTTAATTGATTAATTGAAAAGAAACCAAAACCTAAATTCATAAACTATAACTTTTGGAATTTCCCCATGTTGGTTATTTGTTTTATTCATCTTGTTAATACTATCTTTTTAAAACATATTGCTACATGTGGACAGCCTTAGTGCTTCAGAGTTTCACTCACAGCATAGCGTGAGTGCATTGGAACATGGTTGAGGACTCTTGTTCTGAGTGAATCCCCACTTATAATTCTTAGTGACCAACTGAAAGGGAACCCCTGGCTTGACTTATTACTCACCTGAGGAGAAAAGCAGCAGGTGGCTTTACCGGCAAATGTTGACAGACAAATGGAGATGATAAACTCAAGGATGGCGAACACCAACAATACACCACTGATTCCCATGGAAAGAGTCTGAGAGAAGATTCAATGTTAACAGAAATAATAGCAACAGAAAAAAGAAGACTAAATTGACTGTTCAGACTGGTACACTTGCTGCTCAGCAGTCCAAAATCTATCATCCTAAAGGTTTATTCGGTAACATATCTATAATTCAAACTTTTATTAGTTTACATGTATAATGACAATGCCTCCTTTCCTAAAGATCTGTAAATACTATTAATATATTATTGTAAATATAAAAGTGTCACGTTATGTAGGATGGCATGTAATAAAAACAAGTAATCTGAAGAATATGAGTTTAATAAGCCCAAAAGAATGCCAAAACAAAACATAATCCACATATAAGATGATAAGCCCAGACAATGAACTGAAGACACTGAGACTGACATTGATAGATGACAAAAAAGTTATAGAAATTAACTAAATACCCAACTAAATAATATTACATACCACATACAAATAGGAAGAATAGTCGCAATAGCCAGAATTGTTGCAAAAACTGTACATTGAATTCACTGACAATTCCACTGACAATAGTAACATGGAAATGGCTGCAATAATAGCACTGACGATGTTCATTCCAAGCGAACCTCTCACCTATAGGCATAAAGCAGAAACTTTAAATAAATAGATGAACACAGTATAGCCACAAGTAGCAATAGCCACAACTTTACCGCTACATTGTTGTGACTAATTAATTGTAATAATATAGATAATATTAATAATAATACAGCAATTGTTGTGTACATACCAAACACAAACTGGAGGGGGAATTGGGTCTGTTTTCTGCAGCAATGGAGAGTGAGCCTGTGATAATGTACTGAGAGGAGAGAGGCCAAGATGAAAGATTCTGATTGTATGTTTAGCTTGTATATTTAAAGACAGAAAATATAATTGTTTAACTGTTCCTTACAGTGACAGATCCCCAGAAAGGAACACCAAGAAAGACAAAGGCGGAGGATACAGTAACTGAACACACAATTCCGAACAGGAGTGTTAACAAACCAATCATTATCTGGACAATCTGTGCAGGGCAAGAAAAATGTACAGTCTGAGTAACACATCTTGGGGAATAAATAAATGTAGAATATTAAGTTTGAGGAATTATGAAGTCTCTGATGGCGTAAAGTTTTATTATATAGTATTGCAGCTTCATTCATTCATTAATTTTCTTTTCGGCTTAGTCCCTTTATTAATCTGGGGTCGCCACAGCGGAATGAACCACCAACTTATCCAGCATATGTTTTATGCAGCAGATGCCCTTCCAGCTACAACCCATCACTGGGAAACACCCATACACTCTCATTCACACACATACACTATGGACAATTTAGCTTACCCAATTCCCCTATAGTGCATGTGTTTGGACTGTGGGGGAAACAGGAGCACCCGGAGGAAACCCACGCCAACACGGGGAGAACATGCAAACTCCACACAGAAATGCCAACTGACCCAGGCTCGAACCAGCGACCTTATTGCTGTGAGGCGACATCGCTATCCACTGCGCCACCGCTTCGCCAGTATTGCAACTTGTTTATCGATAAATTTAATTGACTGAAATATGCTTTAGGTGCAAACCTCTACATATGATTTATCTTTTCTGTAGAGAAATGCTCAGACTGAATCAGATTTGAGCAGTTGTAGTTATGAAGTACAAGCATACAACTATACATTTACATAGTGATTTGTATACATAAACATTTTGTAGTTCTATACTATTTGCATAAACGTATTACAAATTGCATTTATGTATGCAGTAAAAGATTTATAGAGGTCTGTATGAAGCACTTTTGTGTCAAGCTAAATTGTCCGTAGTGTATAGGTGCGTTCGACTTCATGCAGCGGTGCGGTGACCGATCGAAATCTGTCTTAAAGCGGTGCATGCCGGTTAGAAATTTTGTCCGGATTGATGCTGCGCCGACGCCACATGACTGTCACACGTGGCATCAAAGTACTGCGACAGTGCTCCGAGGACGACACAGATATTACACGATTGGCCGAGTTCACCGCATGACAACAACCACGTGTGTTTCGGGTTTATTATTGGACAAATTCCGTCTCACAAATTTCAAAACAAACAATTAACTTTTTATACCATCTCTATCTTGTACACATCATGCTTATTAAAAGACTACAAATATTATACTGCAGTATCATCTTTTATTAAATAATTTGTTCATAATGACTAGATTGTTTGCATAGCATAGGTTTATTCGGCCTATTTTATACAGACTACTGTATTCAGCTCCATAAATGATTTAAATGATATATTTGAGTAAATAACCTAAATATTAACTCAAATAAGTCTTACAGACTTGTAATAAATTATCATCATTGATCCTGACACCCCTATAAAGATTTCTTGACAAATTAAGTAAAAAACATATTTTATTAAATATAAAAATATATGATTATAAAATATTTTATTTCCTGTCAAGCCGTTTATGCAGAAATTTTAAAAGTAACATTGATGTACCCCTTGCTCTTTCTGGGAAATTTCTACTAAGTGTAGCTCATTTATTTTGGTCCTTTTGTTCAATCTTTTAAAATGTTTTCATTATCCAAAATAATCATTAATCTGTGGATGCCTTCTAATCAATAATCATTGTTTAAGACTTAATCAAACACCTTGTTTTGGGTTTTACACTAATATATAACCCTAACTCTAATATATTGGAAAGTTTTACATCTCTAAATGTAAATAAATGTAAACCCCTTTTTAGCATATTCAAAACAAGAACTGGAACACTGTACCAGGAACAGTATTGACATACCATTCAACATCTAGTAGCCTAAAGACTGATGTTTCAACTCCTAGAATTTGTGCTTATTGTTTTGTGTTTAATAGGCCTATTCATGGATATTTATTTCCTTTTCATGTGCCCTCTCATTTTCCCCTTATTTCTCATGCATTTGTTATATAGGCAACTTAAATTTTATTCATAATTCCCTTGTTTAAAAATGAACTATAGTTTGTAGAGGCTGTATTCAGTTTTATTTGTACTGTAAATCTTTTGTTGTTATTGCAATAAATAAATAAATGATCACGCCATGTGATCGATCATCATGACAGCAGCAACTTTGAGCCCCGAAGTGTCCGGCTTGACGGCTCCGTTTTCAACTCCGCCCCCGCCTGCGCTCGGCTAATCTCGTTGATTGCCGGCTGCAGCCGTGCTTCATGTGGAACGCACCTAATGTCTGTTAATGGGAGTGTATGGGTGTTTCCCAGTGATGGGTTGCAGCTGGAAGGGCATCCGCTGCGTAAAACATATGCTGGATAAGTTGGCGGTTCATTCCATTGTGGCGATCCCTGATTAATAAAGGGACTAAGCCGAAAAGAAAATGAATGAATGAATGAATGAATCAGTCTACTTTTTATATAATAAATGTAATTATAATATATTTACAATACAAAGATGGCATACAATGCATAGGCTTGTGTGAACCACTCCATTTTGGGATTTAATCATGTTAATTTCTAACCTCACACTGATATATTTACATAAAAAAATGATCATATAAAACATATAATAATAATACATAGATATGAACAAATTCTCACCCCAAGGGCTTTAGGTTGGCCTTTCAGAAATGCCTTTAGTTCAGCAAGAGGTGGAGCTCCTGCTAGCTGCTGTAGATAAACCGGGACATTAGCGAGTCCGGCTGGAGTTTGAGCTGCTGGTTGAAGCTGAATGATGAGGGTTGAAGAGCTCCCGGGCATCACTGTGCTGGACATCTTTGTTTCTCAATCTGGAACGGACCTGCAGAAAATCACAGTAAATCCTGGTGTGAATGGGCTATCAGCACAGCTAGTGTTTTTTTCAGCCAACGGTAAACTTCCCATGAAAGGTTAATGTGACTATTTTCAATTTCATAAGGTTCCTTTTAAAGCATCGATGTTGTAATGTAAATAAAATACAATCAGTTAAATTAACTCAAGCATTAATTTAGTTGTTCAAGCGTAAAATGTGATGAAAGACCATGTAAAGGCAAGCGCTGTCAGTAGCAGCAGGCTAGCACAGAAACTCCATTGAAAATTTTCATTCATTCATTTTCTTTTCGGCTTCGTCCCTTTATTAATCAGTGGTCGCCACAGTGGAATGAACCGCCAGCTTATCCAGCATATGTTTTACTCAGCGGATGCCCTTCCAGCCACAACCCAACACTGGGAAACACCCATACACTCCTGCATTCACACACATACACTAAGGCCAATTTAGCTTACCCAGTTCCCCTATAGCGCATGTGTTTGGACTGTGGGGCAAACCGGAGCACCCGGAGGAAACCCACACGAACATGGGGAGAACATGCAAACTCCACACAGAAATGCCAACTGACTCAGCCGTGGCTCAAACCAGCGACCTTCTTGCTGTGAGGCGATCATGCTACCCACTGCGCCACTGTGACGCCTCCATTGAAAATACTTTTCCATAATTTCCATATTTTAAAGACATGGCGGTCAGGTACCCGCTTTATATCATACATCAATCAGGCAGGGAAGATCACTGATTTTAAAGAAATCAGATCTTAAACGTGGCATTTTTGTAATGGAAAGTTCACCGGAAGCACTTTGGCTGACTGAAAATTAAAAGTCTGTGTGCATAAACACCATTCTGATGGTTGGAAGACCATATGTTCAAGCACACGTCACTAGTGAATCATGTAAAAATCATCCGGACGCAGTGATAAACAACTTGATTTTATGTCCCTGAGATTTCTGATGCAATGTCATGAAATTCAGGGCCAAAATAATGGAGAGAGGACAACATTACGTGCTGTCTCTTTCTCATAACAGATATTTATATGAGCCATGAATGCTCTCAGCACCGGGAAACCAGTAGTGTACCAGTACAGTTCATTTAGACCGTCATCTCCAGAACTTTTTTGACAGATTTGAAAAGTATCTGGAAGGCGTAAGCTGCTCGACTCGTAACATCCTCTGTCACTCTACGAGCCCAATAGCAAAAATCACACTATATGCATTAGTTTTGTGTACAATGTATTAAAATATGAACAACATCGAAATGGTTCATTATAAAATCATTATAGTTGATGATCGTCATGTTTTTGTATCACTTAGGAATGCAGTTGGGATGTATTTATTACCATGGATAGAAATAATGTTGGGCAGCACGGTGACGCAGTAGGTAGCACAATCGCAGCAAGAAAGCCACTGGTTCGAACCCCGGCTGGATCAGTTGGCATTTCTGTGTGGAGTTTGCATGTTCTCCCCGTTTTGGCGTGGGTTTCCTCCGGGTGCTCCGGTTTCCCCCACAGTCCAAAGACATGCAGTACAGGTGAATTAAATAAGCTAAATTGGCCATAGTGTATGTGAGTATGTGCAAGAGTGTATGGGTGTTTCCCAGTGTTGGGTTGCGGCTGGAAGGGCATCCAATGCGTAAAAACATATGCTGGATAAGTTGGCAGTTCATTCCACTGTGGCAACCCCTGATTAATAAAGGGACTAACCCGAACAGAAAATGAATGAAATAATGTTAAAAAGAAGAGCTGTAATAGACCTTAAAAATGAAAAAGGTTTTTTTTCATTTTATTTAAATCGTTTATAGCAAATACTCCTACTAGTCGTTGTACAAGGAAATGCATTCATTAATATGTCAGTCAACAAAATGCAAAACTAATGCAAAGAAAGGACTTTGTATAAATGGCACTCAGAAGTAAAGTATAAAATATAGTGGTTTACCAGAAAGTAAACGTTCTCTTTGGTTGGCTCGTTGGTTGGGTTTTGCTCTGTAGTTCAGTTCCGCTTCTTAAAGATCAGCCAAATGTGAACCTTTATGTCTGTTATTACTTTAGTTCTACTGGTACAGTTTCCCAGAATGAAAGGTGGAGCACAGGTTGTAAGGAGGAGTTAGAAGTTTGGCCAGCGACACCAGGAAATATAGAAAATAATATATATATATATAGTTGAAGTCGGAATTATTACTCCCCTGAATTATTCGCCCTCCTGTATATTTTTGTCCCCAATTTCTGCTTAACGGAAAGCAGATTTTTTTTAACACATTTCTAAACATGATAATAACTCATTTCTAATAACTAATTTATTTTCTCTTTGCCATGATGACAGCACATAATATTAGACTAGATATTCTTCAGGATACTAGTATTCAGCTTAAAGTGACATTTAAAGGCTTAACTAGGTTAATTAGGGTAAAGTTAGGGTAATTAGGCAAGTCATTGTATAACACTGGTTTGTTCTGGAGACAATCCAACACAAATATTGCTTAAGGGGGCGAATAATATTGACCTTAAAATGGCTTTAAAACAATTAAAACTGCTTTTATTCTAGCCGAAATAAAACAAATAAGACTTTCTCCAGAAGAAAAAATATTATAGGAAATACTGTGAAAAATTCTTGAATCTGTTCAACATCATTTGGGAAATATTTAAAAAAGACATACAAATTTAAAGGGGGGATAATAATTCTGACTTTAACTGTATATATGTGTGTGGCTCTGATAATAAATGCATGTAAATCCTACTTTCCAAGTTAAAAGTAGCCTTCTTTATTATTAGGAAGCTGCGTTCTGCTTTGAATACAGGGAATCCAATGTCAGTTCAGTTGAAAAACTAAAGACTATGAGAATTGCAACCAAACAACGTTTGCGTACTCATTTCCTGCTACTAAATAAGGAAACAATATGTAAAGTTCCTACTGGAACTCTGCAGCATCTAAATTAAAGTTTAATGAAGGTTATGTTACTGATCTACAACAAAAGTTAGCCATGTTAATGTCACCAGGCTCCACCATTACTCCCTCACTTCGCAATCACCTGTGATATTCATTCATTCATTCATTCATTTTCTTTTCGGCTTTGTCCCTTTATTAATCTGGGGTCGCCACAGCAGAATGAACCGCCAACTTATCCAGCATATGTTTTACGCAGCGGATGCCCTTCCAGCTGCAACCCATCACTGGGAAACATCCATACACACTCATTCACACACACACTACGGACAATTTTAACTTACCCAATTCACCTATACCGCATTTTTGGACTTGTGGGGGAAACCGGAGCACCCGGAGGAAACCCACGCCAACACGGGGAGAACATGCAAACTCCACACAGAAACGCCAACTGACCCAGCCGAGGCTCGAACCAGCGACCTTCTTGCTGTGAGGCGAACGTGCTACCCACTGCGCCACCGTGACGCCTCCACCTGTGATATTAAAACACGGTCACCACAGCGGAATGAACCACCAACTTATCCAGCATATGTTTTACACAGTGGATGCCCTTCCAGCTGCAACCCAGTACTGGGAAACATCCATACACACTCATTCACACACATACACTTCGGACAAATTAGTTTATTCAATTCACCTATATGTGTTTGCCAACTGACCCAGCCGGGACTCAAACCAGCGACTTTCTTGCTGGGAGCTGACAGTGATAACCACTGAGCCACCATGTCACCCAAACATTATTCATGATAATTACAATTGTACAGTTATGTTAGCATATGAAACATGTGCGCTGGTAATTTTAGCCTGTAGCTTGTTTGTGTTTAGGACAGCAGTGTTTCTATTTATTCATTTAACTGGGAAATATGTAAAACATGCAAATACTAGATTCTGGAACTGCTGAGGAACACAATGCTTCATTATGATTATGATGACTCCCTTTCCACAGTCAGCCTAGAGGAATTCAAAAGCACAGAATTATACAGATGTCTACTGTCATGTGAAGCAGGCTCTGACAAGGGAAGTGCGGATCCAAATGCAGGTTTATTAGAGAGGTCAGGCAAGCGACAGTCAGCACAGGAGCAAACAGATGTATACGGGCAATATATGAAATCTCTGTCATCATTCAATCTTTCCTCTCTTATTCCAAACTTGTTTCTTTTCTCTGCTGAACACAAATGAAGATATTTTGAAGAAAGCTGGAATCCTGTAACCTCTGACTTCCATAGTATTTGTTTTTCCTACTATGCAAATCATTCGTTTTCTTTTCGGCTTAGTCCCTTTATTAATCAGGGGTCGCCACAGTGGAATGAACCGCCAACTTATCCAGCATATGTTTTACGCAGTGGATGCCCTTCCAGCCGCAACCCATCACTGGGAAACACCCATACACTCTTGCATTCACACACATACCCTACAGCCAATTCAGTTTATTCAATTCTCCTATAGCGCATGTGTTTGGACTGTGGGGGAAGCCGGAACACCCGGAGGAAACCCACGCCAACACGGGGAGAACATGCAAACCCCACACAGAAACGCCAACTGGCCCAGCCGAGGCTCAAACCAGCGACCTTCTTGCTGTGAGGCGATCGTGCTACCCACTGCGCCACCGTGATACCTTTTTGTATTCATTCATTCATTTTCTTTTCAGCTTAGTCCCTTTATTAATCTGGGGTCGCCACAGCGGAATGAACCGCCAACTTATCCAGCATATGTTTTACGCAGCGGATGCCCTTCCATCTGCAACCCATCACTGGGAAACACACTCATTCACACACATACACTACGGACAATTTAGCCTACCCAATTCACCTATACCACATGTTTTTGGACTGTGGGGGAAACCGGAGCACCCGGGGGAAACCCACGCGAACACGGGGAGAACATGCAAACTCCACACAGAAACGCCAACTGACCCAGCCGAGGCTCGAACCAGCGACCTTCTTGCTGTGAGGCGAACGTGCTACCCACTGCGCCACCGTGACGCCCCTTTTTGTATTCATTCAAAGTAATTTTTAAACCAAAAGTGTTAATAAATTCACTGTAATTATATAAATCCCCTACATGATTTAATAAGTCTGTAACAAAAATTAATCCTTTTTTAACATAATAATTCCAAAATATGGACTTATTTTTGAATAAAATGTACTGATTGTTCCAAATAATACATGAGTGGGGGGGGAATTTATGCTACTAAATCAGTTTCCATGTGTTCAAGGCTTGTTTATGAAAATTGGACATCTTAATAGGAAGTTTAGAACACTTAAAATATTGATAACATATGTTATTAGTTGGATGATGACGCGATTGGTATTTGAATGCGGGCGGGAGAGTGGCGTCATAACTCTGCGCCGCGCTCTTGAGTATGTTGTGACTCGGCTGGAGGAAGGTTTGTGTTTTTTGCATGTTTTTTAAGCGTTTAAATTGTGTAAATTAATAAAAACCGTTCAGGCGTTTTATGGTTTATACGAGCGACAAACATGAGGTCAGTTATTACTTAAAGAAACGCCCAAATGCTTTATGTGACACTAATAAACGGACCTTATTGAGTAAAGCTCATCAACACACACACGTGTAAAACAAAAGCTGCGCCTGGTTTATTTTCTTTATCGTTAACTTATAAACAATATGAGTTCAGTTTCTAATAAACAATGACTGAGAAACACTGACAAATTATACCTTTAATATTAAAGGTACAAAACACATGAATTACAGTGACTGAAAGCTCAGACACAGCCAATGTAAACACAACAAACACAAACGTGTGTAATGACTATGACAGAACAATTATTATTTAAATATGTAAATAAAAATAACTACAGTACTAATTATTATATAAATGGACAAATGTAGTGCTACTTGTTGTTGGTATGTGTGTGTGTTCAGCTTACTTAATACCCCACCACGAAAAAAATGTTTGGATTGTATTTCTTAACTCCTAATGTCGCTAGTTAACACACTCAATGCATTTTATTTCAACACATCCCATAATTTCTAAAATATCAGCCTCTACTAAATGGTAGATATGTCGGTTTATGGTAAAAGTACCAGAATTAATACATATACTATGAAAAATCGGAAGATATGAAGCGTAAGACTAATTTATTTTAAAAATTAATTATTTTATTATTCATTTTATTTTATTATTATTATATTTTATTATAATTTATTATTCAAAATAAAACATTTTTGAACAGTAAATCATCTTCATTTTTGAAGTATGCCATCAAATATTCCAGATTCTCATTCAACATGTCTTGTTTTATTTACAATTAAACCAAAATCAAGTGTAGTTGTGCAACAGGATTATGTTTGTTTGATTTGTTTGTGAACCAACACTGCTGTGTGTGTAAACCATTATTAAAAACACTCATTCTTTAGATGACTTTAACAGTCATCATATAAAACAGTAAAAACATGGTCAAGCGTTTGGTAGGGTTAAGACTATTAACTCTCACTCACCGTCTCTTTCTATTCATTGTTTTTAATGCCTTTATTACTGAACTATTTTTTTGATTGCTTTTTAACAAGACCAAGTACACAGAGCAGGTTTAACAAACATAAAGACAGAACAAGAGCACAAACTGTGAGTGTTATGGATGTTAAATGTACATCTCTAAATTGTGATGGGTTGAATTCGGAAAGGAGTGTGAAAAGGGAGGAGGAAACAAAATTATAAGAGAGTGCAATAAAGAGGAGACAACATTGGTAATGACAGAAAGCAAGGTTGTGGGTGGAAGACTGCGTGGGTTTAAGTTCAGGGCGGTTGAAATATATTAAAGTAAGATAAGATACCTTACCTTAATATAGACCATTTTGAGGGATGTAAACAAAAACAATGGTCCCAACGTATTTCCTGTTTTACATTTTTAATTTCTATCGCTTTATCCTTCAGTCTTTCACCCTGAATATTTAGAATTGTATGAAGACAGACCCAACTATATCAGTCCTTTTGGAATCCGTATGAAACCCCATTTGAAGAATATGGGTGTTAATATGGAAAAGCTATCACTACCTGATTTGAGCCATATTCCTCCTCGGTGCACTACAAAAAAAAGAATCTTATGGAACTTAACCAAACAGAAGAAGTCCTTGACTCACCCAAATGAATACAAACAAGAATTCAAACAAATAACAGACAGTCTTCCTCATCATAAACCCATATATACAGATGGATCGAAAACAGACAAAGGAGTAACTGCAGCAGTAGTTTTTAAAGAAGATGTTTTTGGTGCTCGGATCCCAGGAGAAAGTTCAATTTACACAGCAGAAGCTTATGCAATAAATATGGCTTTAGAACAAATGGAAAGGACACAGTACCGTAACTTTTTAATCTGCACAGATTCTAAATCCTGTCTTCAAGCACTTGAAGCTTCTAAGTGTGATCACCCCATAATTTCCATGATTGAAAAGAAAATGACAACGCTAGAAAATAAACAGTTCAACATTATCTTCTGTTGGATTCCAGGTCATATGGGACTACATGGAAATGAACTGGCAGATGAAGCAGCAAAACAGGCTATCTCCTTGAAAGTGACAGAATGTTTAATTCCTCCTGATGACCTGAAACCTACAATTAATTTGTATATAAACGAAACATGGCAAAGGGAGTGGGACAACTGCATAAATAATAAATTACATGAAATTAACCCGAAAATAAATGAAAGACACTTTGCAAATTATAATTTTGAGACCAGGCATGAACAAACTGTCTATACTAGATGTCGAATTGGACATTCTAGGTTGACTCATTTGTATCTACTGAATAATGAAGCACCACCTAAATGTAATTACTGCCAAGCTGTTTTTACCATGAAACATATTTTGTTGCAATGTGGAAGTTTGAATACCATTAGGTCAAATTTTTATAAGGAGAGTACTTTGATGGGTATTTTTAAAAAGGTTCCACCAGGAAGAATCTTAAGTTATTTATCAAAAATTGAACTGAAAAATCATATTTAACTTTGAATGTTTTTTGTGTAAATAGTATTTATTTATTTCTATTTATATAATTGACTAAGTAACTTTTATTGTAATATGAGTTTGTTGTTATCATGTAATATTTTTATGTATATCCATTTTGCCATGAAATAGCCATAAGTTGCTGATGTGGCATTAAATATAAATAAATTTATCGCTTCTGAGAATCCAAAAAGGGCCACATATTGATAAATAATGTTATGATAGCTGTTTTAACATTAAGTTATGATTGAATCGCCTCTTGTTACAGTTATGAAATAGTTTGACAACAATCAGGAAAGGTTCATGGGCCAATGACATCACCACATTGAAATGGTCTATATAGGTATTATATAGGTATTAAGAAATGGATTCCAGATGTTGGTGAAGATGGACATTTATTATATTTATATGTGAGTGTGATTTATTTATATTTTTCCAATGTAATATATTCTATAAGTAGATTGGTCCAGGGGTTAATATTTAGTTTTCCAGTTTTTTAAAAATGGTTTTCTTGGCAGTAGTAAAGGAAATTAAGAGTGTTTTTTTATATTTGGTATGGAGATTGTCAGTTTCTGTGGTGTTAGCAAGTACGCAAAGTGAGACTACTAAACTATTGATGGAGATTTAGTTTGTCTTCATTTTTTTATGTTAACGATTCTCTTCTTAATCTTGATAGTGTCCAAAAACACAAACTCCTGCTGAAGCGACCGAGTTATAAAGATGGCGTTTATTAAAGTGGAGAGTGAAGACATAAAGATTGAAGAAACATTCACAGTCACACATGAAGAGATTGAAGAAGCTCTCAGAGTCAAACATGAAGATCCTGGGGAACAAACAGGTTGGTTTTCATCCTCACAGCTCAACATTTGAGCCTTATTCAAAATCTTTTTATTTTATTTTCAATTTCACAGCTCAACAAAAATGAATGATACTTATGAAAAAATGTCACACGACTGACCTTCGAGTCTGCATGAAGTCAGAATCTACTCTTTTTATTTTTACATGTATTTAGTAGTGTGTTTGTTATGAGTAGGCCCACACGGAATCTGCGCGCGCGGAAATCCGCAGATTTTTAGCCCATCATTTAGTCTGTGTATTTACTTGTGTGAATGTGTGTAAATTTATAGTTATTCAGTTTTTAAATTAATTTCACTAATATTATTGTGATATAATAACACAATATTTTATTGATTTATTTACAATACAGTTTGTAAAGTAATATTGTCTGTCTTTTAATAGTTATATTATATAAGAGACTTGCTTTGTTTTCCAATTAAGTGGATCTAATTGGATTTGCATCGTAAAACATTTAATAAAACTTAATGTATTTTTTATTTATTTAATATATTAAGTTTTTAGTTATGATTCTCCTACAATCATTCTGCATAAACCCGCAGATTTTGTACAAATTTCTCAGCAGAAATAGCAAAAAAAAATGTCCGCAGATTCTGTCTGGCCCTAGTTATGAGTGATGTATCTGTGCACTTTATTACTACAAATAAAGTACATTTTCCCTCATAATCTTTAATCAAGGGCGTCACGGTGGTGCAGTGGTTAGCACAATCGCCTCACAGCAATAAGGTCGCTGGTTCAAGCCTCGGCTGGGTCAGTTGGCATTTCTGTGTGGAGTTTGCATGTTCTCCCTGTGTTGGTGTGGGTTTCCTCTGAAAGTCCAAACACATGCGCTATAGGGGAATTGGGTAAGCTAAATTGTCCGTAGTGTATGTGTGTGAATGGGAGTGTATGGGTGTTTCCCAGTGATGGGTTGCAGCTGGAAAGGCATCCGCTGTGTAAAACATATGCTGGATGAGTTAGCGGTTCATTCTGCTGTGGCGACCCCAGATTAATAAAGGGACTAAGCCAAAAATAAAATGAATTAATGAACATTAAGCAAGTTCAAAAACAAAAAAAGTGAAATGAGGCATGTGGACATAACACAAAGTCTAAATCAAGTAATTTTAGCACGCCAAAGTCAAATTTATGCATATAAAATATATTTGCCCAACAACAAAATTGTGGCTAGTGAAAATGGCGAGTGGCTAGTAATGTTGGAAATCTACTTGCCACAGTTGGCTGGTGATCAAAAAAGTTAATGTCAAGCTCTGAATATAACGCTGGGTGTTATTGCCTTAACATTAATTTAAAATATCCTTCAAGTACTGCAAATACAAAGAGAAAAACCAGAGGACCTAATACTGAACCCTGTTGAACTCCATACTCCCGTTTTATAAAATGTCGTTTCGATTATGATTTAGATGGTTAAAGCAGGTTGTGTATAGCTTTAATAAAGGAAAGGGATTTGTCATGGCTGAAGTTGAAATGTTCTACTGCACAATGAAGGTGATTATTAAAACATAAATGAAAGATTCAAGACTGATCCATTAAAACTCAATGTTGGCTTGTTTTAATACATTCGTCTTGGTTTTGATGTATCCTGCTTTGAGTCATTAAACTGCTGTTTACCTTATATTTTTTATTTATTATTTGTTTTTTAGACCTGGTGGGACTCAAAGAAGAGGAAGAAGAATTGAATGAAATGGAGGAGAGAGATCAATGTGAGAAACATCATGATTTTGTGAATGTAGAACAATTCATCAAGATCGAAACGATTTCATCAGGAAAAACAGTTCAGAAGAACAAATCTAATCAGCTCTTCATCTGCCAACAGTGTGGAAGAGCTTTCAGTAGAAAGTATAAACTTAAGAATCACATGACAATCCACACTGGAGAGAAGCCTTTCACCTGTGAACAGTGTGGAAAGACTTTCAATTACAAAGAAAACCTTAATTATCACATGAAAGTTCACACCGGAGAGAAGCCGTTCTCCTGCAAGGAGTGTGGAAAGAGTTTCGTTCACAAAGCAGATCTTAAATACCACACTAGAGTTCACACTGGAGAGAAGCCCTTCACCTGTGAACTGTGTGGAAAGAGCTACATTCACAAAGGAAACCTAAATTACCATAAGAGAGGTCATACTGGAGAGAGGCCTTTCACCTGCGAACAGTGTGGAAAGAGTTTCATTCAGAAATATAAGCTTAATAACCACATGTTAAGTCACACGGGAGAGAAGCCTTTCAAATGCCAGCAGTGTGGAACCGGTTTCATTTGCAAAGGAAACCTTAATTCCCACATGAAAGTCCATACAGGAGAGAAACCTTTCACATGCCAACAGTGTGGGAAGAGTTACACCAAAAAAAGCAACCTTAAAAAACACATGAACATCCACACTGGGGAGAACCTGTCCAAATGTGAGCACTGTGGACAGAGTTTCAGATATAAACAGTCATTGGATTCTCATGTAAAAAATAGAGAGCTCAGCGGAGGGAACTGTTTTATTAAACACACTGCAGAAAAGCCTTACGCGTGCAAGCTGTGTGATAAGAGCTATAAAAATAAAACACACTTTGATTCCCACATGAAAATACACACTGGAGAGAAGCCATTCCCATGTGATCAGTGTGGAGGGAGTTTCAGAAATAAAGCGGCCCTTGGTTCACACATGAAAGTTCACATAGGTGAGTCCTCACACTTGATAAATACACAGACATTTGTTAATCACTAATGAGAAGTGATTCGATTGGTTGAGGTTTTTAATCAAACAATACAGTCAATCAACAATGAAATTCATTGGTCTTAATTAATAATTATCAACAATAAATAATGTCTTGTAAGTTGTCATGATACTGCAGTTTCAGTACCAATCAGTACTGACATTTTTTAAGTGTCCATTTCCCACTAACATTTAAGCGCGTTCCTAAACACTGCTGATTTGCCATTGTGTTCGTGTGAAGATCAGTCGATTAATCAGCGGATCACTCGTTTGTTGACTCATAGACAGACCAGCTGATCTTCATAGCTTTAAAACACTTCAGTGTCTATGTTTCTGTGTTTGCACTCGGTGAACAGATGACCTTCACGGCCAATCACAGTCATTTCTGTTGAGCATATGAACACTGGCAAACAGCAGTGTTTAAGAACCTGCTCAACAGCGCTTAAATGTTAGTGGGAAATGGATTGGTACCAAAATTCCAGTATTGTGACAACTACAGTCTGGCAACTGATTGTGTTGATTATAACCAAAACTGATTATAAATATAAAAACCGCAGTACAGCTTTTTGAGGCTGCAAATCTAAAGCTGCTTTTCCACTCTCACTGAACTGTTCTAACAACAATGAGGTACAGCTCCAGTTGTGTCTCCACAAGAGCATAGGAATAGTGCAGCACAATTACAAACTGTTAGGTCTGGTGAAAACAGCCTGGAAGAACATAGGTCTTTCCAATTGGGGAATATTCAGAAGGGCGTGGGCCATTTGTCTTGTCACTATTAGTTGGCATCATGCAGTTTTGTTTCATTGACCTGGAGTAGCTGGATGGTTACACATGTCCAGTATGTGACCTATGTCTTTACTACTTTTGTGTCACAATACAAGTACTTCTCTTTTCCCAATACTCCTCCTCATTGTTAGTTTTAACGTCCTTCTCTGTTTGACAATCACAGGAGCTAGTCTAATCTTTGACTTCCAATCATTTACATTTAAGCTTTGACAGACACTTTTATACTGCCGGAGCTGTGGGCTACCCGGGAGCAGTTGGAGGATCAGTGACTTACTCAAATGTCTTACATATTATGTTATAGCGTCTTACACAAGTGGTCCTCAACCACCAGGGTCCATGGATCAATTGGTACCGGGCCGCACAAGAAATCATTAATTATTTCTAAATTTTTTATTATCTGAGTCTGAACGATCTTTTATTTTGAAAAATCGCTTACATCTCGGTCACTTGAGCGCCCAAATTTAACCCACAAGCAGCAAAATGAGTAAGAAAGTTTCTTTGCTAAGGGGAAAAGGCCCAGTAAAGGACCCGCAAACTGCCAAGGAATTGATATGCAACACATTAGTCAACAAATCAGGTAAATCCAGCATGTCTGTGCAAGAAGATCAACTGATGGAGATCAGAAATGACGGCGGCCTTTTAGGGGCCGTTCGCATATCACGTCTTTTCTAGAGTTTGCACAAGTTCGTTCTGATGCACACAGTTGAGAGAATGGCACGAGCGCACCGTGAGTCATGTGACAAGAACTGACCGATGTCACATGACACATTTCGGTAGCCTAATTATCTCAGACAAACACAGAAGACCCAAAGACTGCAGTGCTTTGCTTATATCAGAGTGACAGCATTTTGAGAATGTTGTTTTTGTCAGCTTGTCATCCTCTGAGAAAACTGTTGATGGTCGTCTAGCAACCTATGAACTAACCCCCCTCCTCTCCCCGGTCCATGGTAAAATTGTCAAGCGTTGACCAGTCCGTGGTGGTAAAGTTTGGGGACCACTGTCTTGCATTGAAGGTGAAAGAGTGCTCCAATGTAAAGTACAGTAAAGTGCCCTTATAGATATGAAAACAGAACAGCTGATGGAGTGATTAAAGGTGCTTATTCTACTAACTAAATTCACAGCAGTCTGTTGTCCTGAACATTTCAGCTACACAGGCAAATCCAACATTTGTTTCTAGACTAAAATAGTGGCTGTTTTAGAATTCAAGTTTTGCAGAAATATCAGTCCAAACTATTTATGTTTTCTGAATTTTATATTAGACGAGTGGACTAAATTGGTTTTACAATCACCAATGAGAAAAGGTTGACTATCCTTCTGCATTCTCTTGGTGATTAAACCAGAATGTATAACAGTTCCTACAAATTCCAGAGATAGGAACGAGCCTAAAGTCTTTTGATTAATAACAATTGTTCTTGAATCCTAGCTCAGAATGCTGTTAGTTTGCTTCATACGCGTTCCTTAGTTCCCAATGTACTTGCACTGGTTTTATGCCAACACTTTCCAATGTTGCTAGAAAGTAGCGGCTACTAAATTAGCACCAAAGTAAAAAAAATAAAAAAAAACCACAATTCTTGCAGCAACAACAGATCTAAACTAATCAAATGGCTCCTACAGTCACTGGGCAAATGGACTGAATTATTCTAAACGATTCCTACAATCTCCCAAGAGAAATAAATAAATTGTTTCTTAATTTCTACAAATATCAAGAGAAATGACTAAGCCTGAAATTTCAATATCACTGCGTTTTGTTTATTACTGCACTGCATAGTGATTGACTTGCTTAAAAAAAAAAGACTATTCTTTATAGGTTAAGAGAGAGCTGATAAATTCTCCAGAAATTAAGGATTTGTTTTTGTGACAGCATCAAATCTGTTCAAATAATCTGCCCACAGACACAATCTGTAGATATAGTACTCTTCCACAAAGAAAATTGGTTGATCTTCTGCCTAAACTGTAGAATCTCCACGATTCTTCTGTACACATCTTGTAGCATTTGGTGAGTTTTACCTTTGTCAGTCTCTCCTGGCAGGCTCGCCAAAATGTTAGATTTTTAGCTATTTGGCTTAACCGTCCTTGGGTGGCTCAAGCGATGTAAGCAGGGAGTTCTTGCAGTCCGAAATCCGTATTAGCTTCCAAGCCCATGAGTTTACTCAGCAGGAACCATTTATCTGATGTTTCAGCTGTTTTGTTTGGTTTTATCCAAATTATACTGGTTCACAGCTACCAGTTTGTAGGTGTTCATGCATAGGTCATCACATTTGGAGAGTCACTCCTCCAGCACGCTCAAAACTGAATTAAAATTCACATAATCTGTCAAGATTTATGACAGATTAATCCAACAGGTGACAACATAATTCTAAAACTGTCCAAAAGACAAATGTGAAGCTGTTAAAAGGACTAGTTGCACTTGAACAACAATG
The DNA here is from genome assembly GCA_903798115.1 of Danio jaintianensis. Lineage (NCBI taxonomy): Eukaryota > Metazoa > Chordata > Actinopteri > Cypriniformes > Danionidae > Danio > Danio jaintianensis. The sequence continues at coordinate 3,625,551 of CAIGQV010000733.1, read as the reverse complement.
TGCACAAGATTGGATGGCAAAAACAGGTTGTGCGTTGTTTTAATAAATTCTGGTGCTTAAATCCTGACATAAATGTGAGAAGTACTGTTGCATGTTGTAAAGAACTCAGTTAAAATGTGAATGGAAGATTTAAAACTGATCTTTAAAAGTTTTAATGCATAATGTTGGATAATGTTTTAATACATTTATCTTGGTTTTTGTCTTTTGCCATTAAAAGTTGTATTTTTTCTGCTTCTTTTTAGTTCGAGTGACACAAAGCGAAGAGAATCCAGAATTGAATGAAATCGAAGAGAAAGATCAGTGTGTGAATCATGATGATTTTGAGGATGTGGAAAACTCCATTAAGACTGAAACAACTTCATCTGAAAGATCACTTGAGAAGACTCAATCTAACAGCAACCTCACTTGCGAGCTATGTAGAAGAACTTTCTCTCAAATATATAAACTTAAGAACCACATGATAACTCACACTGGAGAGAAGCCTTTCAGCTGTGAATGGTGTGGAAAGAGTTTCTTTTACAAAGGAAACCTCATTTCCCACATCAGAGTTCACACTGGAGAGAAGCCTTACACCTGCAAACAGTGTGGAAAGAGTTTCAATTATAAGGGAAACCTTAATTCCCACATAAGAATTCACACTGGAGAGAAGCCCTTCACCTGCAAAGAGTGTGGAAGGGGTTTCAGTTTTCACGGAAACCTTAAATACCACATGAGAGTTCATACTGAAGAGAAGGCTTTCTCCTGTAAAGAGTGTGGAAAGAGTTTCAATTACAAAGGAAACCTTAATTATCACATGAGAGTTCATAGTGAAAAGAAACCTTTCACCTGCAGTGTGTGAAAAGAGTTCTGCTTAAAAAAAGCAACCTTAAATCACACATGAAACTTCACTCGAGTGAACCCGTTCAAATGTGAGCAGTGTGGACCGTTTCAAATATCAAGAAACATTTTTTTCCCCACACAAATAAACACCCAGGAGAGAAGGGTGTTATAAAACTGCAGAAAAGCCCTTCACATGAAACTGTGTGGAAATAACTATAAATGGAAATCACGCTTTGATTCCCACTTGAGAATTTACACTGGAGAGAACCCAACTATAAAAAACAGAGCGTTCACATGTTCCAGTGTCTAAGAGGTGCAGCATTAAAATAGTCTGTTTATATATATATATATATATATATATATATATATATCAGTGTAAACCAGGGGTGTCAAACACGGTTCCTGGAGGGCCGCAGCTCTGCACGGTTTAGTTCCAATCCTAATTAAACACACCTGCTCAAACTAATTGAGTCCTTTAGGCTTGTTTGAAACCTGCAGGTAAGTGTGTTGAAGCAGGGTTGGAACTAAACTGTGCCGGACTGCGGCCCTCCAGGAACTAAGTTTAACACCCTTAGTCTAAACGCTCTGAGGAGAGGTCAACCAATGAACATTGGAGCCAATCACAGTCATATCTGATGTAGGATGTTAACAATGTACACACCAATAACCAAGTCAACACCTGTGATCAGAATCACCTTGATCAAGAGCGGCTTTGGTCAGAGAACCCAAATTAACAGACCAGAACACTTCTTTGCAGTGCAGAAAAGCAAGAGGTCATCTTCCTCTTGGTTAGTAATCACCAGTTTGCGCACAACTTTCTAATTAACTCCATGACATGATCACAAGGCCTCTTTTTAACAAAGAGCTTGTGTTTAACCTCAGGAAATGGACATTTCGATCATTCCCCCATGGAAAACAGAATCAACACAGACTTTGGTTCTCTAGAAGCTTATAAACTCTCACCAAACATTACACTTCACCAAATCATCTTGAAAACAATGATAGCAGAGTTTTTAATGAAATGTCATTGTATTGCTCTTGTGTGAGAGTTGGGGCATGTCATGATTTAGCCAAGTACGATGCGATCCTGGATTAACATCTGTGTTGATCCTGGAACATCATATTTGTTCAAAAATGTAATCCATACCTATCCCCTACCCATAAACCCAACCATAGCTGTAAATTATTCCCAAAATCAGAGGGGAATAATAGTTAGATAACAATCAAGTAGAAGTGCATAAACCTAAACGTACGCCTAAACTTAACAAACTTTGAACGTATCCCTTAATTCTGATTGGCTGATTGAAATGTTGTTCCAGGATCAACATAGATGTTAATCCAAGATCATGTCCTACTTGGTAAAATCAGGTTGGCGGAGAGTTGGGACCTTTATATGTTGACAATGCATTGCTTATGCATACGCTTTATGGATCGGTTTATCACAAATGTACCATTAAGTATCTTGTTTGAGATGAATGAGTGAAACCCTTAATATTCCTTACATTTTTTTTCATTATGATTATAATCCAACATGTGTAAAATGTGTTGTATTCACAAGTGCCATAAGCTCATGTGAGAAAGAATTGACCTGATAGTCATACCTATCCAAGGACAATAACTCATTGATCAGCTCTATTAGTGGGTCAGAAACATTAGTTGGATAAAACCCATCACCCCAAAAACTCTTCAGTTGAGTAATTGAGTTAAGTTGACTCCGCTCCATCAGCAACCTCTCAGATACATCACTTCAATGATGAACCGACCACCAGCAAACTCAGATGAAATCCAGCTCCACAGAAGGATTTCTCCACAGGTGTGTATTCTATATAATATATTCTATATAATCGTGTAAATCAGGGGTGCCCAAACTCGGCCCGGGAGCACCGGTGTCATGCATAGTTAAGCTCCAACTTGTTTCAACGCACCTGCCTGGAAGTTTCTAGTATACTTAGAAAGAACTTGATTAGCTGGTTCAGGTACGTCTATTGGGGTTAGAACTAAAATATGTAGGACACCGGCTCTCCAGGACAGAGTTTGGGCACCCCTGGTATTAATAATATGTAACCCTGTCTAAGAAACTGTAAATGTTGAATTGATGATTGTTGGTTCGCTTGGTTAGGTCTTGAGGTTTTACATCATCTCTCCTAAATTCTTCCTTTCCTCCTCGTATTCTTTTCTGCACCCGGTATGTGTGTTTGTTAGTTTCTGTGACTACTCAATAAAGTTTCTTTTGTATTAAAAGAAAATTGGCCTGTGTATGTTTATGAATCTGCTGCCTTGTACTAGGTTTTGTTACCCTGTTACAGCTAAGACATAATTTTATGTGTCGGCCCTGCTTTTCTCTCTCTCTCCTGTTCACTAGTGTTTGTGGTAGTTAGATTAATCCTTAATGCCAAATTAATATTATTCTGCCTCCATTCCCACTACTGTTTATTATTTTGTGTATTTAATTTGAGATTTACTTCCAAGTGTGACTAAAGGGCGAGTGCCTTATTTTATTTTGTATATCTTTTCACTTGTTTATGGTTGAGAGAGGGCGACGCGGTGGCGCAGTGGGTAGCACGTTCGCCTCACAGCAAGAAGGTCGCTGGTTCGAGCCTCGGCTGGGTCAGTTGGCATTTCTGTGTGGAGTTTGCATGTTCTCCCCGTGTTCACGGGGGGTTCCTCCGGGTGCTCCGGTTTCCCCCACAAGTCCAAAGACATGCGGTATAGGTGAATTGGGTGGGCTAAAATTGTCCGTAGTGTATGTGTGTGAAGTGAAGTGTAGTGTGGCCAAGTATGGTGTCCCATACTTGGAATTTGTGCTCTGCATTTAACCCATCCAAGTGCACACACACAGTTAGTGAACACACACATACCGTGAACACACACCCGGAGCAGCCACACACACCCATGCTGCGGCGCCCGGGGAGCAGTTGGGGGGAACGGTGCCTTGCTCAAGGGACTCACCTCAGTCGTGGTATTGAGGGTGGTGGAGAGTGCTGGTCATTCACTCCCCCCACCCCCAATTCCCGCTGGTACCGAGTATCGAACCAGCAACCTTCGGATCACGAGTCCAACACTCTAACCACCAGGCCACGACTGCCCCCTGAAATGAGTGTGTTTCCCAGTGATGGGTTGCAGCTGGAAGGGCATCCGCTGCGTAAAACATATGCTGGATAAGTTGGCGGTTCATCCCCCAGATTAATAAAGGGACTAAGCCGAAAAGAAAATGAATGAATGAATGAATGGTTGAGAGAGGAAGCTCAGGGAAAGTTATGTTGTTGTTTTTCATCTTTGATTTTTGCATTAGGTAAGCTAGTCCTCTAAACTTAGTTAGCTGCTTTCTGTTTGTTGTTTTAGGCCACTGGTCACCAAACTTGTTCCTGGAGGGTCGGTGTCCTGCAGATTTTAGCTCCAACCCTAATCAAACACCTGAACAAGCTAATCAAGGTCTTACTAGGTATACTTGAAACATCCAGACAAGTGTGTTGAGGCAAGTTGGAGCTAAACCCTGCAGGGACACCGGCCCTCCAGGACCGAGATTGGTGACCCCTGTTTTAGACTATACTCACTCAGTTTGACATCTAGTTTCTGTTAAAGTTCCTATATTTCTATTAAATAAATTCTAATGTTTATTTTTTCTAAACCTTGTGCTGACTCTACACTCTGGGGCTGAGGATTGAAGTGTGTTCTCCACGTTTATCTTTTTTATTAGTTCTAATTCAATATTATTTACCAAATTTCAGTCGTCTTTGTTACACCTTATAAACAAAACTCATAGACTTAAAAGGTCGCAACACTGTGACTAATCTAAGTCTCTTTTGCATTAAAAGAAAATGAATCTGCTCCCTTGTGCTAGATTTTTTTTACCCTGCTTAAGTATTAGAGTGTTTTTACTATATTTCTGATAGCAATCCTCTTGTTAAGTCGTGCCTGTGTTTCTGGGTCCAAGCCGCTACTCATTTGAATTGGGAAAATATGTGTGGAACATTAAAAACAGCTCATTGATGTTGCAAACTGATATTTTCTTAGTATTCGACGTTTTATGTATAGGCGTGAACACACTTGTTTGTAGAGGGAGCAGTTTGACAGTTTTCTGCCGTTTATTATTCCTAGTAATTTCTCCCATAGCCATCTGAATCAGACGTTCTGAAACAATCACACTTCCGCATTGCAGAATAAGGTCTATATTGTGGAGCAACTTTGGAAAGGAGGGACTATTTTGTTCTCAGAGAAGTGATCCATATGAAGCTGAATAAAGCAGAAGGCTGAACAGACCGCCCTGACGACTGCATTGTTAGGTTTGCTGGTAAAGAACTCTATGCCAAACTCCTCCATTGAAAGCTCAAATGCAAATAGCTCTTTGACATGAGTAAGTAGTTCAAAATGACCGTCTTTTCTGAGTAAAAAGTATTGCCATTGCTGTCTTAAATCTGCAATGGCTTGTTCTGGTAGTATATTTATTCGCTTGTGCTGTAAGCAGAAGGCTGTTTGCAAGAGTTGATTTATTTTTATTTTTGTGTGGTTTATTTGTTAACTAATTTCGAGAGGATCACTTGCTTATGATTGATCACGGCTGGTCCCGCATCAGCTACTCATATCTTGCCAATCAGATGAATTCTAACTCACTATAAATAACCAGAATTTATCACTTCAGTCATCTTTGTCTTGAAGAATCCCCCCTTCTCCTGATAGGGTGGCACGGCAGCCCAGTGGTTAGCACTGTCGCCTCACAGCAAAAAATGCCACTGGTTCGAGCTCTTACCGGGCCAGTCGGCGTTTCTGTGCGTTGTCTGCATGTTCTCCCCGTGCTTGCGTGGGTTTCCCCCAGGTTCCCCGGTTTCCTCCCACTGTCCAAAGACATACAATATATGTAAATTGACTAATCCAAAGTGCCATCATAGACAACTCTTAGCCTGCTATATCTCAGCTATTCCTAACACATTCACAAGCAAGGGCGTTCTCGAGACCTACCTGAGCTCAAACTCCCCTCTCGCCCTTCAAACGGGAGGGAGCCCTAGGCTCGAGGATCTCATGAGCTCAGGGCTCTCTCCCGGGACAGCATGCCAACTTGGAAAAACTCACTTGGAAAAAAGTCAGTCACCTATTCTACTTCAATTGCTTGCCGGAAGAGATTGCCAATGTTAAGGTAAGCTTGAAGGATCTGGTGTCTTTTAGCAAGGCTTGAAAACACATTTCTTAAGTTACACAGCTTTCTTGTGCTCTATTTATAGTGTGTGCTTGCTTTTGAACCTCATAGTCCACAAGTGAATAAGGGGCCCAAAGTGAATTATGAGGTCTTGATAATGGCTCATGTAATGGTGTTTAGGTTTGAGATTGTATTAGAGAAAGGCTTGTTTTAGGGAATGCAAGTATTCTTCAATAATGACCCTTAAATGGCCTAACTGGTCAGCGGAAATTGCTGGTGCACAAATTAATGCCACAGGTTCTCTGAATTATAACACATTTTCAGGCCATAGTGATCCTGATATCAACTAGATGGAGGTGTTCTGTGATCAGGTGTTTTTCTGGAGTGTTTTAATCAGGTGCGGTGTTTTGCCGTAATTGCGTTTGGACCAGGTGTGGAGTGTTGCATGTGATGTGCGTTTGGATAAAGACCAAGAGAACAGGAATGAGGCCGTTCATCCTTTCCTCTTCAGCTTTTAATTGCTTTTTCTTTTCTTTATATCTATGTATCATTTAAATTAATTTTTGATGAAATATATTTCAATTGATTTTATTTTCTGGTTTGGATCTTTATTTGGTTTTGTTACTTCACTCTTGAGCCAGGTGGTTGTAACACAGCAGATGTAATTTCTCTTCAATTAACACTGGTAACAGTCTGAGTAAACGTGTTTGGTCAGGCACTTGCTTTTAGGTGTGTTACTTCAATTTGGTCCCCATCCTCAAATCTGCAAAGTTTTTTATCCTGCCACAACAACACCTCAGTTGGTTTTGAAGCTCTTCTTAGATGGAAGTCACTGAACATCATCTGCACCACTTCTTACTTTAGAGAGAGAGATTGTTTAATTGTTTTTATGGCAAATCTGTAGAGTATAAACCAGGTATAATTAGTATGTTGTATACCTCTTTTACTACCTTATATATCACATATGTGATATGGATGTCCTGAAGTAAATGTTGAATGGGTCTGGAAAGTCCTCTTTGATAAGGAGGTGGATCTCCTTCCTCTCTCCGCAATCTACAGATGGGATGGACCAAATAATTCCTCATTCTTATTCTTTTGATGAGCAGAGACAAGAGAACAAAATCATCTTCACTACTCCAAGACTCCATTTTGTATTGTTTTGTGAATTAATTCACAACGGATTAATTAATATGCATCGGACTCGGTGTGCAGAGCTTGTGTATGTGATGAATTTTGTCAGGTTTGAGTATGAAAAAAAAAATGCACTTTGGACTTCAGTGTGCAAAGACCTTTACTCTTTATATGTCAGTTTATCAGTGTATTGTTGTGACCTTGAGCCGATCACCACAAATAAGGAGAAGACGAGTGCATTTGCGGTAGATAAATATATTTATTTTAACTCATTTTGCTAAACAAAACATTATTAACTCTATCCATTCCAGACCATGGCCTGACCCAAGAAGTAGGCGATCATCAGACTCCGACCCCAGCCCAACTTGTCCAAGAAAGACACTTTACTTATAACAGGGAGAACCAAACATACACCGGTGTTTCCAATCCCGGCCCAATCAGCTGGACCTGTAAACACACACAGACACGCATGCAGGCGAGCACAAGCACAAATGCCCACACCCCAACAGAAAACGAGCACACGGGGTCGTCGCAGTATTAATTAAGAGTGGTAATCTGTCTGAAGACGTTATTCTCTATGTACAACTGAATCAACACTTGTGAAAGCAATGTAGCTTCACTGAAAACACTCAAAACAAAGGGGAAAGAAAGCCGATAATAAGAGTAATGGGGTCCTGTGTCACGCGTTTCATGCCAAATGCGAAAGTGAAAGCATGTTAACTATTACCGAGAGCTGTTTATCCGTTAGGAAAATTGACCGAACTGCAGTCTTGGTCTATCTGTTATTTCTCTCTATAATGCATAAGCCAACTGCTATGAGAAAGTTTTACCTCTGATTTATATTTGGTGACGATGTCTGTGGGTGTCACCATTTTTCTTGGTTTTTTATTGGCGGTTGGCATACAACTTTGAGGTGCATTTCCGCCACCTACTGGTTAGGAGTGTGGATCAAAAGTGAAGTTTATACCCTCTTATTCTTATTTATTTAGATTCTATTATATAACCCCGTCTCTCTAAGAAACATTAGTAAAGTTTTCAACTTTTATCTCCTACTCCACTACTTAAAGTGCTATTAATATCTATATTTACATTATTACCCTCAATGTCCATTATCATCATATTCCGTTCCCTCTTATATACTGGAAATTTCTTTACAATATGCTCTATATTTTCCTCTTCATTACAATAATTACAATTTCCACTTGAATGTCTCCCTATTTTAAACAGCCCACTATTTAAAGCAGTGTGTCCAAACCTTAACCTAGATATAACGGTTTCCTCACGTCTATTTCTCCCTGCTGTTCTGTTTTTACCCACCATTCTCTGGATCATGTAATACCATCTTCCTGTTCTTTCTTCCTCCTATTTCTTTTGCCATCTCTCCCTCATATATTGTCTAATTATAGTCTTCATTTCATTTTTACTAGGTCTTAAAAATATGTCAATACCTGACCCTTTAGTGGCCTCCTTTGCATATTCATCTGCTTGTTCATTCCCTAAAACTCCAACATGTGCTGGAACCCAAATAAAAGCTCAAATGATCTCCATCTGTTGAATTCTATATATTGTCTGTAATATTTCAATCAATATGTCTGATCTACAATCTGAATGTCCTGTTTTAATTGTTATTAAAGATGAACTCGAATCAGAACAGATAATCGTCTTCTTTGGTTTATTTTCTTCTACCCACTGTAATGCCAATACAATTGCAGTCGCTTCACCCGTATAAATTGAGTTTATCTGATATTCTTTTGTAGGTCCTGATGTTAAAAGCTGGAATACGGGTGTTACCATTCAAAATGAAAGCCAGCTTTTTTAATTTCGAGAGGAGCACGTGATATGATCGACTACAGCTGATCCTTATCGCTAATCATTAGCTAGCCTATCAGATCATTCCAAAACTACTATAAATATCCTGCCTAAACTTCATTCCCTATCTTCGTTTATTTATATATATATATTCATTCATTCATTTTCATTTCGGCTTAGTCCCTTTATTCATCAGGGGTCGCCACAGCGGAATGAACCGCCAACTTATCCAGCATATGTTTTACACAGCGGATGCCCTTCCAGCTGCAACCCATCACTGGGAAACATCCATACACACACACACACTACGGACAATTTAGCTTACCCAATTCCCCTATAGCGCATGTTTTTGGACTTGTGGGGAAAACCGGAGCACCCGGAGGAAACCCACGCGAACTCGGGGAGAACATGCAAACTCCACACAGAAACGCCAACTGACCCAGCCGAGGCTTGAACCAGCGACCTTCTTGCTGTGAGGTGAACGTGCTACCCACTGCGCCACCGTGACGCCCATACTTAATGCTAGATTATTATAATTTAATGTTTCATCGTCAGTAAAATTCGAGTCTGTATTGTTCAAACCTGAGTAGCACACACATATATATATATATATATATATATATATATATATTTAGCCTATGCTGCTTGGAATGACTCTGGAGTGGAACAAATATGCCGTAAAAATTAAAGGTGTGCAAATTGTATTTTCTTATATGATAATTATATAATTAATCATATTATTATTAATGTAATTACTCTTTACAAAAATGTCAAATTGGGGCAACTTACGTCGTGCAGTCTATGGCCTCTATGACGCAATCAGCCTTCGACCGCGAGAGGAAGAGGGATGTCATAAGACTGCGCCTCGCTTCTGCATATCTTGTTGTGCGGCTGGAGAAAGGTTTGTGTTTTTAAGCCTTTAAAAGTGTTTAATGTAATGAAAAGCTTCAGACGTTTTGTGGTTTTCAAGAGCGATGCACAGTGGGTTAGTTATTACCGAGAGCAATACTTTTATCTAACAGTACTATACACGAGTTTAATGAGTAAAGCTCATAACAGAAGCTGCGTCTGTTTCTCTTCATCATCATCATCATCGTCATCATCAACAGCAGGAGTTCAGTCTCTGACAGACAGTGATGGAGAAACTCTGATTATACAAACACTGATGAACTGAAATACCTTTAATAATCATAGAGTGACTCAAAGCAAAGGCACAACTGATGTAAACAAACATGTAATGACTCTTATTACACAGCAATAACACACGTTTAATTAAATATGCAAGTAAAAGCTAATAATAACAATAGAGAAAATGTTATATCTGATCTCTCTAAATGTGAGACACAACCAGACATTTAGTTTGTGTTTATTGTTCTTCATCTTTATCTTGACAGAGTGTCCAAGCCCACTGAAAGCAGACTGATATACAGATGGCGTTTATTAAAGAGGAGAGTGAAGATGTGGAGATTGATGAAGCTATTAGAGTCAAACATGAAGATCCTGAGGAACAGACAGGTTGGTTTTCAACCTCAAAGCTCCGCTCACTCATTTGCTGGGATGGGAATGTTACTTTTAAAATGTATTTCCCTACAGATTACAAAATCCATGCTTTTAAAAGTATTTACTCCGGTTTAGTTACTGAACCTCTAAAACTCTGGGTCTATTTAGTGGGTTTCCGCCTGGAGTTTGCTTTGCCTAATTTTCCAATTTTAAAGGTGCTGTGTGTAAGTTTTTGACTCTTTTTAAGCATAAAACACCATCATATGTTTGCAGATATTCAGAAACATGCTGAGTGAACATTCTTGTTGATCTGGAAAACAATGCTGAAGTCAGATATTCTGCTTTGAACATGTGCGTTACGAACGGCTGTCTTTGTTTTGGTCCCTTTAACCTGCCCAATGCCACTTCAGCCAATTATATTTCAGCACCCCGGGTTGCCTTGGTGGAAAATTGCATGTTTCATTCATTCATTCAGTCAGGAAGGCTCTTAAAGCATGCGCTGTGACTGAAATGCGACCTCCGGTGGACAGTAGCAGACTCCGAAATGAGACGCAGATTCAGAGTTCCACATGAGGCTATTAATTAGCAAATAATATAAATATTATGAGTGTAAACATTAGGTGAGCAGGTTACATTGTAACCCCGTGTCCTAACAACATGCTAGGTGACGAGATTTGGAGTGATGAGCAGTTTGGCTGTTTGCACCAGACGAAACACCACAGAAATTTACATACAGCCATTCAGAAGCACAGAATATGCACTCGCTGCACTCCAGCAAAATTATAAGGTTTGTAATCTAATTAATACACATTAAACCTCTTTAACATTACTAAATGTAGATGCTGAATCACTGATATGTGTTGGTTTGCATTATTTCACAGTTCTAAAGTTCAATCTCAAGCAGTTTATTTTATTTTCCAGATCTGAGGTGAACTATCTGCTGCTGCTTTCAGTAGTATGGCAATAAATATCATGTAAAATGGCATTCAAACTCACATTACTAGCATTTAACACTGAATAAAGCACATGAGGTGTACCTGAGCTGATCATTGTCAGTTTTCTGTTGTTCAGCTGTGAGAAATAGACGCCGTTTCTAATATATCAATTCCAGGTGTTGGTTATATCAAAAACTCCTTTAATATAGAAAATATTCCTTCTATCGCGTGCCGTCGCTTTTATTTAGAACACGACTTAAATCGGCCTTTAGGCTCGATCGTCAGGCACACTGCTGTTGGTGTTGGCAATCTGGCAACCTGCGCTTGTGTGTTTTGAACCAGGAGTGCAATACCTAGTTCAACCACTGGGTGTCAAACTTACATACTGCACCTTTAAACGCTTCCCAAATCTTCTCAGGTTCTGTGTGCTCCAGCTTCCTGCAAACTATTTTGTGTGCTTCCAGCACATCAGCATTCAGAGGAAAATAAATTTGTTTCTATCTTAATCCATGCGAAGGTTATTCTGTTCTAACTGAAGAAAGGTGTATCGCCATTTTAAAAATATATTATTTCCACCTACCCAGTTTTGAAGTCTCCCCGTTCCACCATACAGCGCAATAAATACAATTTGCAAAAATTTCAGTGTCATTTAACAGAAAACCCTTTGAATTCACATCAAAAGCCTGCTTAAAGAAATAAATTTTATTGTAAATGTTGTCTGTCCTATGATAAAATCACTTCAATAGTAGGCTTTTTTGTGTTAAAACACCTTTTTAAAATTGTACAGGTCAGGCTTTGTAAGCTCTAGGAAACTGCAGGCTGATTTATTTAATACTATAAGATGACAGGCAGCAGACTCAAGAATTTTATGTAGTATATGTAGTTTTTGTAATTCAACTAAATAGTGGGAAAATACGTTGTTGGTCATTCATTTCTTAAAATTCACCAGAAATTACAAGGCACATTACCACCTAAATCATACTTTAACTTGAGAATAACCATAAAAACATTAATTTCCAGTACTTTTACTCATATTATCCCCCCTCTCCAATAATATTATATCAAAGACAGCAATGACTCAAAGAATGTGCATATAACTGTTTGCATAACTGTTTGCAAATATTAAATGCATATGAAGTGTAAAACATTTAAAAGTACAATTTGCGAAAATTATGTTATTGAGTAACAAACATTAATTAAAAACAAAATGAGCATAGTCCTTATTGTCAAATAATTGTAAAAGAACTGTGCAAAAAATGACTGAAAACCTAAAATAATATAAACTCTTTCAAATTAAACATATATAAATTGTTCAAAAGCTGTCCAGACCTCTTAGCTGGAGTGTCCCTCAGTGTGCCTATGCTGGAAGCAGCTCCAGGATAACACAAGACAGCAGGGGTGCCGCTGGGGGGGTGGGGGTAAGTTAGGACGATTCTAAGGGCCCACATATTTTAATAACCCCACAGATATTAATATGGGCCCTCCCTTCCCCACCCCCCCTCAGTTTCGTCCGACACCCCCCTTCACTTTCGGCCCCGACAGGCTGTCAGAGGGCCAGCGGCGCCCCTGCAAGACAGTGCGACATTGCATTTACAGAAAATACCTTGATGTTTTATTTCTTGCACAACACATGCATACTCTTCTGGCTAGCTGGAGCAAAACTCTGCAGAGCAGCGGTCCTCCAGGAATCCAGTTGAGACCTGATTTAAAACGTACATGTGAAAGGGTTAAACTGCTAACTTTAATTTGTCTTTAGGTGCGATGGCACTCAAAGAAGAGAATGAAGAATTGAATATAACGAATGAGAAAGATCAATGTGAGAAACCTGATTTTGTGACACTGGAAAACTCCATTAAGATTGAAACATCTTCATCTGTGGAAACACTTCAGGAGACTGAATCTAAGGGGCAATTCACATGCCTACACTGTGGAAAAACTTTTGGTCAACATTGTAGGTTTACTTACCACATGAAAATTCACTCCGGAGAGAAGCCGTACACCTGTCAGCAGTGCGGAAAGACTTTCAAATACAAAGGAAACCTTAATTTCCACACAAAAGTTCACACCGGAGAGAAACCTTTCGAATGCGAAAAGTGTGGAAAGAGGTTCGTTCACAAAGGAAACCTTGAGTACCACATGATCGTTCACACTGGAGAGAGGCCTTTCCCCTGCAAAGTGTGTGGAAAGAGGTTTGTTCACAAAGGAAACCTTAATCACCACATCAGAGTTCACACTGGAGAGAGGCCTTTCACCTGCACACACTGCGGGAAAAGCTTCAGTCAGAATGCAACTCTTAAGACTCACACACTGGTTCACACCGGAGAGAAGCCTTTTACATGTCTTCAATGTCAGACCAGCTTCACATACAGAAGAGACCTGAAGTATCACATGCAAAAATGCTGCGCAAAGACATTGCAGTGCATTAAGAGCGAGGAGAGCCTTGAAAACTGGAGCAGTTTGAACACTCATCAACACTTTAACTCTGGATGAATGTATTTTTGTTATTAGTGTATTGAAGATGTATTTAGCTAGCACACCTACAGATACAAAGTGATGCAGATGTGAAACCAAACTCTTATTCTTTATGTGGTGTTGTCTCTCCTGGTGGTAGTTTGTGTAGTCTTTTCAAAGAGGAAACAGTGAATTGACTCTTTTCATTCGTTTTCTTTTCGGACTCGTCCCTTTATTTATCAGGGGTCAACACAGTGGAATGAACCGCCAACTATTCCAGCATATGTTTTACACAGCGGATGCCCTTTCATCTGCAACCCATCACTGGGAAACATCCATATACACTCATACACACACATACACTACGGACAATTTAGCTTACCCAATTCCCCTATAGTGCATGTGTTTGGACTTCTGAGGGGAAACCAGAGCAACTGACCCAGCCGGGGCTCGAACCAGTGACCTTCTTGCTGTGAGGCGATCGTGCTACCCACTGCGCCACCGTGACGCCATCAGGCAGTTCAAATTTTATTCATTATCAGTTTTTTGCATTCAGTGGATGCCAGTAACAATATTGCACCTTCGTTTGAAATGTGCATATGGTTGCGTTAATATAACAGAACTGAAATATGAACCGAAGAATCTGAAAATCTAAATAAAAAATGAAAGTGTGTGAATTACTGAGAATACAGATTAAATTAAAGGTCATAATAAATCAAAACAAAAGTTCTAATCAAAGTTTTACAACAATGAAGGATGGTAAATGATTAACATGAAATGATAAACCAGTGAAGTGGAGTTGAAGTACTTCATCAATAGGGTTGCTTTCTAATGTTGGTCGCAGTTTCTGTGGAAAACACATTGCTGATAATTGCTGTGTCCACTTGCAGGGGAGTCTGCAGAAGTGTTCGAGCGCTTGATGGTACGTCACTGTCTCCATGCCTTTGCAGCAAGTTGTCAATTACATTTTGTTTTATTTAGAGTTCACTAGCCCAAGTGGACCATTCTGTCCTTTACTTCTTCGTCTCCTTGGTCAAAGGCCAATCATTAAATTCAGCTTAATAGCCTCCCATGTCACTGTTCTTGACTGTTCCTCCACATCAGGGGTGTCCAAACTCGGTCCTGGAGGGCCGGTGTCCTGCATAGTTTAGCTCCAACTTCCTTCAACACACCTGCCTGGAAGTTTCTTGTATACTTACAGCCTGATTATCTGGTTCAGGTGTGTTTAATTGTGGTTGAAACTAAAATATGCAGGACACCGGCCCTCCAGGACCGAGTCTGGGCACCCCTGCTCTACAGTTTCAGAGTGCATCTGATATTCATATTGCAGAAATCATCTCAATATCATCTGACGTCATTCCGTTAGTCACGTATTTGATCATATCTACTGTGATAAAACTTATAAAATATAACAGATGTGTTTAAGTAAGTTAAATAAGTGTCATTTTCATTCATTTAAGCATGTCTTGGAAATATTTAAACTAAACATTTCATGTAACTGAATTTTGGACAAGAAAAAGAAACTATTTGCGTTTGTTTTTGTTGCACATTGCTATTTTGTAAAGAGGATTATATTGTTATTAAGATTAGTATGTGCTTCATATAGCTTGAAAATATGAACAAATTGGCTAGCCGAACTTTATACATTTTAATGGCTTTATAGTATTTAAAATAGAAACCATGCAATATAATGAATAATAAAATATAATTTTATATTATGCAGGTTTTTTCTCTTTTATGATAACAACAGTCGCTGTCGTGACGCGATGACGCAATCCACCTTTTTCCGCGAGTGGAAGAGGTGACGTCACGAGGCTGCGCCGCGTTTCTGCATACTTTGTGATTCGGCTGTTGACAGGTTTGTTTGTTTACGCGTTTACATTCATTAAACGGTTCAGGCGTTTGGTGGTTTTACGAGTGATGTACAGTAGGGTAATAATGATTGAAAGGCACACTGGAATACTTTAATCTAACGCGGGTTTAACGAGTAAAGCTCATAACAGAGAAGCTGCGTCTGTTTCTCGTCATCATCAACAGCAGGAGTTCAGTCTGACGGACAGTGATGGAGAAACTGGTTATACAAACACTGATGAACTAAAACACATTTAATAATCATAGAGTGATTCAAACCCCAGACACAACCAATGTAAACAACAACAAACATGTCATTTTTAAATAATAATGAAACTAAATAACACTACCAAATGTTAAAGTAATGCTTAAATGTGAAGTCTGTATTGGGCTCTTTTAGTACTGCTAGTTTTGTTCTGATCAGCTGTGCTGGTTGAAAGTCTCTTCACATTCCAGTAGTACTGATTAAAGAAAATGATCTAAATGTGTTTATATGTATTTTTATATTCTGGGTGAGGCATAAGACTAAAAAATGTTCATCCAATTAAAATTTGTCGGTCCAATAATTCCCATAATTCTGATCAGTAGCCCAAACTGTCTGTCAGCAAATGTAGATTTGTACATCTGCAGGCGTTCATGTGCACACGAGAGAGAGAGAGAGAGAGAGGGGCTGTTTGCTTTTTAAAATATATGTATGTTTTTTTATTTATTTTATTATTATTTATTTATATATATATATATATATATATATTTTTTTTTAATGTAAACTTTATAAATGCTTTGGCAAAACATTTGTAACATTTGTCATGCCAATAAAGCAATTATTGAATTGAGAGAGAGAGAGAGAGAGAGAGAGAGACAGCGAGCGGTAAAAACAAATGCTGAATCAAAACTTGTTAAAATCCTGAGT
>CAIGQV010000733.1:3573075-3608614 GCA_903798115.1 Danio jaintianensis | reverse complement strand
ATATATATATATATACATACATACATACATATATATAATGTGTGTGTGTGTATGTATGTATACATATATATATATATATATATATCACACACACAATATATACATACATACATATACATATATATATATACACCTTTATATTTATTCTTATTCACCTAATGGTAACGAGAGGGAGAGAGAATGTACAGTTAATAGGTTAACTAATTACTCTACTCTTTGTACCTGGATAGGGTTTGCCTCCTTTAAAACTCTCCTATAATGTCTTTTGTCGGACAGAGGGAGACTGAGCAGAGGAACAGTGGGCAGCTTGTTTTTGCTCCGCTTCTTTATAAGTTTCAGGGTGTGTTGTCTGTAAGTGTTTATTAAGGCTGCTTGTATTGTTGCTGTGCACAACTTTCTTATCACAAATATTGGATCGCGCAACGCTTTTTCAGCTGATGCGAAGAAGCACGACACCCTACGTTTCCTCTCTGCCATCGTGCCATTCTGTAATGCAGAAGTGTGCGACTTGTGTGTGAGTACGTAAGTTAACTGAAAGGCACATGATCGCCCATGTCACGTTCCGCCGCCGATTGATTGGTGTAACGTCTTATATACAAAGCCTCACCGACAATCCTGTACACAGCGCCAAAACATTTAGTTATGCAGAAATTATTAAAATATAGTTAAATATCGATACCAAATGAAAAGCTTCTGAGTATCGATATATCGAGACTCCAGCATCGATGTGCACATCCCTAGACTGTGTTTTAAAGATATTATGCTAACGGATAGCATTTTGGCAGATCACCTACTGCACCTTTAATTCTCACTCAGGAACTATTGAGCTGATTGAGATTGTTTATTTTTTCTTTCTACTAATGATTGTCTTCATCTTGACAGAGAACCGGGCTGTTATAAAGATGGCGTTTATTAAAGAGGAGAGTGAAGACATAAAGATTGAAGAAACATTCACAATTAAGCTTGAAGAGTTTGAAGAAGCTGTCGGAGTGAAACACAAAGATCCTGAGGAACAAACAGGTTGGTTTTCATCTTCAGTGAACAACACCGGTACAGGCAGCTGAGCAATTCCACGCAAATGTCAGCCTTGCCATAAAAGGAAAGTTTTCACCATAATAGCGAAAACCTGTCCAAGATTGTATGTGCAGTACATTAAAAATAATCCAAATGTCTGGACACATATGAGCAATTCCAGCGTTATGGATGTGACGTTTGCAGTAACAAATCAAAACATAAATTCACAGAGAGAGTATATGTTAATGTTATATTAAAACATCTGTTTATATTTTCCAAAACAACTCACCACAGAGTTCTGGGATCAGGAAATTATCAATCTGTAAACCACTTTTAGGTTTTAAATGAGGAAAATAAACATGCGTTATGGATGTGACCGAAAAAAGTCTGCGAGTGTAAGAAAAAAAGATGAGGATGTCTTGAAGAAAAGATGAGTTTTATTCCAGAGTAGTAGTAACAAAGTACAGGGCAGTACCTTGGGTTCACCGGAGTCAGAATGAACACTGATTCTCCGTTCGGACATTTTATACAGTTTCTTCCCATTTTAATAAGGTTTCTTATTTAATGTTGATTAAGAACAATACCAGACCTTTTGGTAGACTCACTCAACATGGTTTCTCCTTGAATGTAAATTAGGCATAACAATAAGGTGTTACCCTTCCGTTCTCAGATCTTTGATAGACTTACGAGTGAGAACGCTCACTGTTTAGAATAGATGAGGTTAAAAGAATCCCTTTTGGTCAACAGATGGTTCTTGATGACTCACGACCTTTCCGATGCTACAGTAAGTGAATTATCACTCCAAAGACATTATTTAGGGCAGCACGGTGGCGCAGTGGGTAGCACAATCGCCTTACAGCAAGAAGGTCGCTGGTTCGAGCCCCGGCTTGGTCAGTCGGCATTTTTGTGTGGAGTTTGCATGTTTTCCCAGTGTTTGCGTGGGTTTCCTCCGGGTGCTCCGGTTTCCCCCACTAGTCCAAAAACATGTGGTACAGGTGAATTGGGTAAGCTAAATTGTCCGTAGTGTATGTGTGTGAATGTAAGAGTGTATGGATGTTTCCCAGTGATGGGTTGCAGCTGGAAGGGCATCCGCTGCATAAAACATATGCTGGATAAGTTGGCGGTTCATTCCACTGTGGCGACCCCTGATTAATAAAGGGACTAAGCCGAAAAGAAAATGAATGAAGACATTATTTAAATACTTCACTTGAGGAACTCTCCTCTCTGTGATAATTAAGCTCTTTAAGAAAGGAGCATAGAACACACTTGTGAAATGAAGTAGAAGTTCGAGGCAGACTCATTTCTTACACGAGGTTACAGTATAATACATACTTTGTAGAAATTCTGTGATTTAAACTGCACAACCCAAAAGAAGCAATGCTAATCACAAGGAGAAGAGTTGCTCTCTGTTGAACAAACAGGATTGATTTTATTTTGTTTGACACTTTTGCATTTATGAGGAAAAATCTTCGTTATAGATGCGACATTTGTAAAATTGCCACTTGTGTGACTTTGGTAAATCAAATATAGTTGTTTGAAAACTTTGACAGTGAGTATTATTTTTGAGTATTTTTACAGTACTGTGAAATACAAGCCTACACAAAAAAAACATAGAAAGGGTTTCAATTAGTGGTGTGAACCTACACTGGTCTCACGGTTCGGTTACGATTATCATGCCATCAATTCGGTTCAATTCGATATCTCGGTGCATCACGGTGCATTGACGATGCTTTCCATACACAATTTTATATTTTACTTCACAGCACAACAATTCTTATATTAAAATAAAACATTTATAAATGTTTATATCTATATATTATTTGTAATACAATTTTGACCTTTAATACAAGCAGTCAGATATATGTACTGTACTGTAATTTTACCTGCTCAAAGAAAACACTCTTTGAATGCATCAAACAAAACTCAAGGACATGCACAGAACAACATGAGCATTTATAGCAAATATCCCGCTTGCTTTTTGAGCGTTGTTGAGCAAGTTCTTAAACGCCTGTGACTGGTCACCCGCTCAACAGAAAAGGCTGCGATTGGCTTTAACGGTCAGTACATCTCTGGCACTATTTAGCAAGCAGCGACACTGATGTTAAATGGCCACGGCGTTCACAGCTGATCATTATAGACGACGATGCGGTGGAGAAAACTCGCTCTGCAGACACTCTCATGTCTGGATCCACAATTAAACGTTATTGTCACGAACACACCAGCAGGTCAAAGGGGCCACAGAGAGAGAGAGAGAGAGTTTAAAGCTTTCATTTTTTTCTGATGTACTTCCCTGTCAGTGAAAGACTGTCCAGCAAACTCACAAGCAGTGAATTGTGCACAGTTATCTGCTTTTTAAGTAGTTGGAGCGTTTTAATTACTCGCGGTCTCCTCCTTCGCCATAGTAAGCTACCGCCATATAACGCATATGTGATAAATGACGTCAGTATATAATAACCGGTTATGATTATTACTGAACCGATACCGAATTGTTCACGTCTGCATCGTGGTGCATCGAAGAAACAATTAATTTTGACACCCCTAGTTTCAATATTTTGGTGAAAACTTTTGATTAGCTGGATCAGCTGTGTTTGATTAGGGTTGGAGCAAAACTGTCCAGAGCTGTGGCTCTCCAGGACTTGAGTTTGAGACCTATGTAGTGGTATTTGGCTTATAAAATGGGTTGGTCGACAGAGGTAGAAAACCCAACTACAATTACTCAAATAATTCCATTAAATAAAAAAATAAAGTTTCAACAAATGCATGATTTAATCAAATGAACCAAAATCAAAAGTTCAATCGAGCAAATCAATATATTAATAAAGGAGAAAAAAAAAAAAAAAAACTTAGCAAACAAGCTTTAACTTGAACACATTTTCATTCATTCATTCATTCATTTTCTTTTCGACTTAGTCCCTTTATTAATCTGGGGTCGCCACAACAGAATGAACCGCCAACTTATCCAACATGTGTTTTACACAGCGGATGCCCTTCCAGCTGCAACCCAACACTGGAAAACACCCATACACACTCTTTCACACACATACACTACGTCCAATTTAGCTTATTTAATTCCCCTATAGCGCATGTCTTTGGACTTGTGGGGGAAACCGGAGCACCCGGAGGAAACCCACGCCAACACGGGGAGAACATGCAAACTCCACACAGAAATGCCAACTGACCCAGCCGGGGTTCGAACCAGCGACCTTCTTGCTGTGAGGCGATCGTGCTACCCACTGCGCCACCATGACGCCCTTCAACACATTTTAGTTAAACTCATCATAAACCAAACAAACTTAAATTTCCAGGCCCAGGCACAATACCTATTAATACCTTTTACAAGACAATCAACAGGTGATAAAATACAAAATAAATTTCCACAAAGATATAAATCAGGTAAATCACTTCAGAATATGCAAAAACCAATATTAATCAAATTTACCCACAAACAAATAATATAATGATAATATTTCAAGGCCAAAATCATCATACATAGTAATAGATTTTCCATTTGTGCATGCTGAAACAACTATGTTTTCAATGCACTTGAAAACATCTCTTCTACCATTTTCTCAACTAGTCTTTTAAACATATACATTACCAAATTAGCATACAAACAATATATCTTTGAAAACAAAACTGATAACATAACTAAAGATGAAGAAAAACATTTGCTTACCCGATCACTCGTTGATAATACTGGGCCCAGACAACTGTTTCATACAAATCCCGATCAGAGCAGTGATCAAACATTCATTCATTTTCTTTTCCGCTTAGTCCCTTTATTAATCTGGGGTCGCCACAGCGGAATGAACCGCCAACTTATCCAGCATATGTTTTACGCAGCGGATGCCCTTCCAGCTGCAACCCATCACTGGGAAACACCCATACACTCTCATTCACATTCATACACTACGGACAATTTAGCTTGTCCAGTTCACCTATAGCGCATGTCTTTGGACTGTGGGGGAAACTGGAGCACCCGGAGGAAACCAACATGAACACGGGGAGAACATGCAAACTCCACACAGAAATGCCAACTGACCCAGCCGAGGCTTGAACCAGCGACCTTCTTGCTGTGAGGCGAGTGTGCTACCCACTGCGCCACCGTGACGCCCAGTGATCAAACATTCATTCATTCATTCATTTTCTTTTCGGCTTAGTCCCTTTATTAATCTGGGGTCGCCACAGCGGGATGAACCGCCAACTTATCCAGCATATGTTTTACGCAGCGGATGCCCTTCCAGCTGCAACCCATCTCTGGGAAACATCCATACACACTCATTCACACACATACACTACGGACAATTTTTAGCTTACCCAATTCACCTATACCGCATGTCTTTGGACTTGTGGGGGAAACCGGAGCACCCGGAGGAAACCCACGCGAACACGGGGAGAACATGCAAACTCCACACAGAAATGCCAACTGACCCAGCCGAGGCTCGAACCAGCGACCTTCTTGCTGTGAGGCGAACGTGCTACCCACTGCGCCACCGCGTCGCCAGTGATCAAACATTCAAACAAAAAGAAAAAACCCAAAACAAATAGGCAACTCGAGCGCCAAAATAAAAATACGCACCTCACTCAAATCAAACCCGAACGCATGATACGTTCAACACGCATCATCAAATAAACAAAACCTCCGCCAAAAAACCCCCACTCCCATTCATAAATTTTTCCGCTTCTACTGTCCACATTGAAAACTTTCTCGTACACTTGCACTTTCGATACCGCGCCTAACTCCAAGGAACACCGCCACTCCCTCAGAATAAGAACAACCAGCATGAAAACATACATTTTCACAGCAACTGGGCTTGAAACAAACACCCGTGCTCTCTGCAAACACACAGCAGCATGACCTCGTGACCCGGAATCACCTACATGCTCTGACTGCGTGACAATGAATGAGAGACCGAACCACCATCCAAGGCACTCTAAATAACTTTCTATCAGCTGACAGTTGTGATCCAATCACACATCGCCCATATAATAATAGTGAAATAGTAAAATCTAATGATGACCATCACACCTATTTTTCAAAAAGTAGGGTTAAACTGCTGTTAACTCGTATTTGCCTTCTTTACTTTAGGCACAATGGCACTCAAAGAAGAGAATGAAGAATTGAATATAATGGAAGAGAGAGATCAGTTTGAGAAAGAGGATTATGAAAATTACATTAAGACTGAAACAACATCACCTGGAGAAACACTTCAGGAGAGCGAATCTAAGAGGCTCTTCACCTGCCAACAGTGCGGAAAACGTTTCGATCACAAATATAAACTTAAGAACCACCTTAAAATCCACACAGGAGATAAACCCTTCAAATGCAAACAGTGTGGAAAGAGTTTCATTCAAAAAGGAAACCTCAACTCCCACATGAAAGTTCATACTGGAGAGAAAGCCTTCACATGTGAGCAGTGTGGAAAGAGTTTCACCACAAAAGGCAACCTTAAAACACACATGAACATCCACACTGGAGTCAACCCGTTCACATGTGAGCAGTGCGGACAGAGTTTCAAATACAAAGAGACATTTCGTTCTCATAAAAAGAGAGAACACACAGGAGAGAAACTGAAGAAACTTGGCACTGCACAAAAGCCTTTCGCCTGCAAACTGTGTGAGAAGAGCTATAAATATAAATCACACCTCGAATCCCACAAGAAAAGACACAACGGAGAGAAGCCGTTCACCTGCCGCCAATGTGGAAAGAGATTCACTTACAAAAGAAATCTTGTTTTACACACGAGAGCTCACACAGGAGAGAAGCCTTTTACCTGCAAGCAGTGCGGGAAGAGTTTTAATCAGACATATAAACTTAATTACCACATGAACATTCACACCGGAGAGAAGCCGTTCACGTGTCAGCAGTGCGGAAAGAGTTTCTTCTACAAGGGAAACTTTAACTACCACATGAAAGTTCATAGTGGACAGAAACCTTTCAAGTGCAAACGGTGTGGGAAGAGTTTCACCACAAACGGCAACCTTAAAACACACATGAACATTCACACTGGCGTCAACCCGTTCACATGCGAGCACTGCGGAAAGAGTTTCAAATATAAAGAAACCTTTCGTTCTCATAAAAAGAGAGAACACTCGGTAGAGAACGGCTTTAAAAAACTCAACACTACTGAAAAGGCAAGTGAAAAGAGCTGTAAATCTAAATCCCACCTTACATCCCACATGAAGCTTCACACTAGAGAGAAGCGGTTCGCCTGCCATCAATGTGGAAAGAGATTCGCTTTCAAAGGAAACCTTGATTTACACTTGAAAGTCGACACTGGAGAGAAGCCTTTCACCTGTGAACAGTGTGGATTGGGTTTCAGTTACAAAGGAAACCTTAATTCTCACTTGAAAGTTCATACCGGAGCGACGCATTTCACCTGCGAACAGTGTGGAAAAAGTTTTGATGACAAATTTAAGCTTAATCACCACATGTACATTCACAGTGGAAAGAAGTCTTTCACATGCCAGCAGTGTGGAAAGAGTTTCAGTTACAAAGGAAACCTTAAATCCCACATGAGAGTTCACACTGGAGAGAAGCCTTTTAACTGCAAATGGTGTGGAAAGAGTTTCTGCACAAAGGGCAACCTTAAAACACACATGAACATTCACACCGGAGTCAACCCGTTCACGTGTGAGCACTGCGGACAGAGCTTCAAGTACAAAGAAACATTGCGCTCTCATAAAAATAGACATTCAGAAAAGGATGATTTCATGAAACTTAACACCAGTCTGTGCGATAAGAGCTATAAAAATAAATCTCGGTTCGACTCCCACTTGAGAATTCACACTGGAGAGAAACCATTCACATGTGGTCAGTGTGGAAAGAGTTTCAGACTTAATTCAGCCCTAGTTTCACACATAAAGAGTCACACTGGTGAGTCTTCACATGTACTAAATGTGTTGGATGGATAAATTTGTTAATCGTTAATTACAAATGAAATGACAAGTGAAGGGTTTTAAAATTTTAATTATCGCCTAAATTAAAGTCTCTATTGTCATTTAATCTGAGTCAATTGTCTTACTAAATCTTTAGTTAGTTTAGTTTAGCAAGGCTTAATGTACAAAGTATGTGTTACGTTACAATAAAAGATAACAAAATCAATTGAGGGATTTTGATCAGGATGGGTAAATTTCTGAGGCTGGAGAAGATTTAAGTACTTCATTACATTTGTTCAAATTGTTTATCGTCAATTGTTTTGTGTCTGCTTCTAAGCTCTGTATCTAAGACTAAACTGCACTTTATTAGACCTGCATGACTGCAGTGTTGCCAGCATGTTCTTAATAAACAATCTGGCAAAAAGTTATGCTAACATCTCCTGGTCTTCACTTGTCAGTTTACAACTGCATAAGCAAAAAATTTATTTGTTGTTGACCAGGGAACGTGATAGGATGAGAACTCAGAGCTTGATAATCAATACAAGGGTGTAGACCAGGGGTGCCCAACTCTGTTGCTGGTGATCTACCTTCCTGCAGAGTTCAGCTGCAACCTTGAGCAAACACTCCTGTCTTTATTACCAAGTGCGTCTACAGTTTCTACTTAGTTGAGTGTGTGTCCTTGCTGCAGCCTGTAGCTGAAAGTTTTAGGGAGGCTGTGTAGAAATAGGCCTAGCAACGCCCATGCACCTACCCTAAACCCAACCATCACAGTTATTAACATCTACATCAACCCTAAACCCAACCCTCAATCAATCTTCACTAGCTTTAACTTGCTGGATTGCTTTGGATTTTAATTTCTTTATTATTCCCTAGAGCCAGCAATAGCCAACACAGATCACCACACAAATAAACATAAAAATAACTATAACATTAATCATGATCAAGTACAATGCTAATTATAAAGTAAACACTGGCGGAGTGAACCGCCAACTTATCCAGCATATGTTTTACGCAGCAAATGCCCTTCCAGCTTGCTCCCATCACTGTGAAACACCCATACACACTCACATACACTACGGCCAATTTAGTTCATCAATTCACCTATAGCACATGTCTTTGGACTGTGGGGGAAACCGGAGCACCCGGTGGAAACCCACGCCAACACGGGGAGAATATGCAAACTCCACACAGAAACGCCAACTGACCCAGCCGAGGCTCGAACCAGCGACCTTCTTGCTGTGAGGTGGCAGCGCTACCCACTGAGCTACCGTGTCGCCCTCTAGTGGGCTTACTTTCATTAAAATCTTGTGACATCCAGAAATAATTTTTCCGTTTCTTGTATACCATAGAGCAGGGGTCACCAAACTCGGTCCTGGAGGGCCGGTGTCCTGCAGATTTTAGCTCCAACCCTAATCAAACACACCTGAAACCGCTAATCAAGCTCTTACTAGGTATACTAGAAACTTCCAGGCAGGTGTGTTGAGGCAAGTTGGAGCTAAACCCTGCAGGGACACCGGCCCTCCAGGACTGAGTTTGGTGACCACTGCCATAGAGGGTCATTCATTCATTTTCTTTTCGGCTTAGTCCCTTTATTAATCTGGGGTCGCCACAGCGGAATGAACCGCCAACTTATCCAGCATATGTTTTACACAGCAAATGCCCTTCCAGCTGCAACCCATCACTGGGAAACATCCATACACACTCATTCACACACACATACACTACAGACAGTTTGGCTTACCCAATTCCCCTATAACGCATGTCTTTGGACTGTGGGGGAAACCGGAGCACCCGGAGGAAACCCACGCCAACACGGGGAGAACATGCAAACTCCACACAGAAATGCCAACTGACCCAGCCGAGGCTCGAACCAGCGACCTTCTTGCTGTGAGGGGATTTTGCTACCCACTGCGCCACCGTGACGCCCATAGAGGGTTATATTAATAGAAAATTGCTATAGATATTTGTATGTCTATTTGTAAGCCTTGAAGCAGACTCTTTGCAATCCAAAAAAGTCATTAATAAAATGGGACAGTTTATGTAGTTTATAAACAAACTATATATGTTTTCAGTGCTTCATTTGTTCTAGAAGGTTAAAATATTTTTATGCAATTTATTTTATGCAATGTATTCATTCATTTTCTTTTCAGCTTAGTCCCTTTATTAATCTGGGGTCGCCACAGCGGAATGAACCGCCAACTTATCCAGCATATGTTTTATGCAGCGGATGCCCTTCCAGCTGCAACCCATCACTGGGAAACATCCATACACACTCCTTCACACACATACACTACGGACAATTTAGCTTACCCAATTGCCCTATAGCGCATGTGTTTGGACTGTGGGGAAAACCGGAGCACCCGGAGGAAACCCACACCAACACAAGGAGAACATGCAAACTCCACACAGAAATGCCAACTGACCCAGCCGGGGCTCGAACCAGCGACCTTCTTGCTGTGAGGCGAACGTGCTACCCACTGAGCCACTGTGATGCCACAGCCATATCATCCTGCAGCCCAAGATCGGTTACTTACTGAAGCTAAGCAGGGCTGAGCCTGGTCAGTAGCTGGATGGGAAACCACATGGGAAAACTAGGTTGCTGTTGGCAGTGGTGTTAGAGAGGCCTACAGGGGGTGCTCAACCTGTGGTCTGTGTCCTAATGCTCCAGCAAACGTGAAGGGGACACCATACTGTCAGTGGGCGCCGTCTTTCGGATGAGACGTTAAACCGAGGTCCTGACTCTCTGTGGTCATTAAAAATTCCATGGCACTTCTGGTGAAGAGTAGGGGTGTAACCCCAGTGTCCTGGCCAAATTCCCTCCATAGGGCCTTACCCATCATGGCCTCCCAATCATCCCCATCCACTGAATTGGCTCTATCACTGTCTCTCCACTCCACCTATAGCTGGTGTGTGGTGAGCGCACTGGCGCCGTTGTCCTGTGGCTGCCGTCGCATCATCCAAGTGGAGCTGCGCACTGATGGTGGTGTGGAGAGACCCTTTCATGATTGTGAAGCGCTTTGGGTGTATGGCCATACACAATAAATGCGTTATATAAATGCACACATTACATTTATTACATTACAAAGGAACAATTAGTATCAATATCTTTTTTATATCTTACTAAGAGAGTATTGACTGGATATGTACGATGAATGATTCTAAATGAAACTTCTTTTATCTTATTTGTAATTAAGCAGCTATTTAGGATGAGCCAGATCTTTCTCCAATTAATATCAGAAACAAAAGAATTCCAATAAAAAGTAACACTTGGAACTGAAACAACTCCATTAAGAAATAAAGAGCGTATTGATTTGTTTGGAGAGGTTGCAGAGAAACAACATTTACCTACCATTGTAGTAGAAGGGTCTAAAGGGGGAATGGATAGGGGATGCCTTGGAATATGGCATCAAATACAACAGCAACTTTTAGGGGGGATAAGAATATTGAATCGATTAAGAAATTCTTTATAATTTAATAAATGGCCATTTGCATTAAATAATTGACAAACAAGCAGAATGTTTGCTTCAAACCAGCGTTGAAAGAAAAGAGATTTGTTTTTGTATACAATATTTTGGTTATTCCAAATAAAGTATTTGTGAAGAGAGAAGTTGTGCTTGTGTAATAGTGACCAGGCAAGAAGAAATTGCTTATGAAATTGAGATAATTTGGCTGGCATTTGCTCAACATTATAACGATGACGTGTATTTATAACGCTCAACATTATATCGATGACGCAATCCGCCTTCGAATGCAAGCGGGAGAGTGGCGTCATAGAGCTGCGCCGCGCTCCTGCATACACTGCGATTCGGATTAAAAAGGTTTGTGGGTTTCTTTTTAAGTGTTTGTGTTGGTAAAAACTGTTCAGACGTTTTATGGTTTTTACGAGCGGTGTACTTAAGGTTAAGTATTACTAAAAGAAACGCTGAAATACTTTTATCTAACAGTAATAAACGCGAGTTTAACGAGTAATAACAGAAGCTGCGTCTGTTTCTCTTCATCATCATCATCAGTTCGTCAACAGCAGGAGTTCAGTCTCTGACAGACAGTGATGGAGAAACTCTGATTATACAAACACTGATGAACTGAAAC
This sequence comes from Danio jaintianensis, assembly GCA_903798115.1. Lineage (NCBI taxonomy): Eukaryota > Metazoa > Chordata > Actinopteri > Cypriniformes > Danionidae > Danio > Danio jaintianensis. The sequence goes on along the minus strand of CAIGQV010000733.1, from coordinate 3,596,632 downwards.
ACATTTAATAATCATAGAGTGACTAAAAGCAAAGGCACAACTGATGTAAACACAACAAACAAACGTGTGTAATGACTGTTATTCAGTGGTGTAAAGTAACTAATTACAAATACTCAAACTACTATCATTGAGTAGTTTTTCGCAGGAATTGTAATTTACTAAGTAGTTTTATAAATGTGTACTTTCACTTTCCCTTCAGTACATTTTTACTGCAGTATTGGTGCTTTTACTCCACTTTCCTTCAACCTGCAGTCACTACTTTATTTATTATTGTCTATGAGAATTAGAAAAATCAGTCCTGTGATTCCCGTCCAATCAAATCGCACATAGAAGGTAAATCACATCATAATGAACTACCTCAAGACATGTGCGCTTTATAATTGCAGCAAACTGTTTGGAAGCATTAAAAGTGTCCAAGAAGATGTCCAAAATCTGTACACACAATGACCCAGAGAATGTTTAGATGCATGTCACTGATGAGAAGATGACGGGTGTTTACTGTATGATTACCAAAACGACCAGCAGGCACAATACATCAACATGATGTCAGATTGACGTTGTACCCTAACGTCATGGACGTTGCATTTGATTTGGAAATGAAAATCGGGTTGAGAACTCAAAGTCAGGCCAACGTCAATGTCCAACCTAAAACCAACCAAATATCAACATCTAATGATGTTACAGTTTGACGTTGTGTGGACGTTACCACTATGATGTCTATCAGATGTTGGATTTTGGTTGCTATAACTGATGAATAAATGTCAGTATTTGATGTTAATATGACGTTGGTTTAAGATGTTGGCTCGACGTTGGATTTTGGTCACTTTCTAACAACCTAAAATCAACCAAATAACATCATTTGACGTCATTATTGGACATCAAAATAACGTTGTCCTTAGACGCTGGCTAGACATTGAGTTTTGGTCACCTGACATTACAACCTAACTAACCTAATATTAACGTCTTATGATGTTGTGTGCCCGCTGGGCAATAACTAAATGCACTACAGAATGTTACGTTTACACACATCCACAAATTAGATGTACATGCATCAGCTTTTTGAAGTGAAGTGAAGTGTAGTGTGGCTCTGCAAGGTGGAATTTGTGCTCTGCATTTAACCCATCGTTAGTGAACACACACATACCGTGAACACACACCCAGAGCAGTGGGCAGCCATGCTGCGGCGCCCGGGGAGCAGTTGGGGGGAACGGTGCCTTGCTCAAGGGACTCACCTCAGTCGTGGTATTGAGGGTGGTGGAGAGTGCTGGTCATTCACTCCCCCCACCCCCAATTCCCGCTGGTACCGAGTATCGAACCAGCAACCTTCGGATCACGAGTCCAACACTCTAACCACCAGGCCACGACTGCCCCTGGGAAACATCCATACACACTTTTCACAGCGTAATACTCACTACTCTTGAGTACTTTAGAAAGGACTACTTTTTACTCATACTTTGAGTAATATTTACAACAGACACTTTTACTCTACTTGCACTTCATTTTTTTGGCAAGTAATGGTACTTTTACTTGAGTATGATTTTTCAGTACTCTTTCCACCACTGCTGTTATTACACAACAGTAACACACGTTTCGGTAAATATGCAAATGAAACACATTTAATAACATTTACAACAATAAACAGAAAATGTTAAACATGTTATCCCTAAATGTGAAATGTTTGTGGTTATTTTAAGTAGTCTACTATGATTTAAAATGATTAACTCTTACCAGTGATTATGATTAGTGAGTTAGTAATCAGATTGAGATGCAGCCAGAGATTTAGTTTGTTTATATTCCTGTTTACTAATGATTGTCTTCATCTTGATTTTGACAGTGTCCAAACACAGAGAAAAGCAGACTGTTATAGAGATGGCGTTTATTAAAGAGGAGAGTGAAGACATAAAGATTGAAGAAACATTCACAGTCAAACATGAAGAAATTGAAGAAGCTTTCAGAGTCAAACATGAAGATCCTGAGGAACAAACAGGTTGGTTTACATCCTCTTTCTTTTAAAATGTACTTCTCTACAGATCACACAATACATGCTTTCATGAAGTAATTAGAGATGTGTTTTGTTAGATTACTTCGGTTTATTAACCTAATCTAGATACTTTAGAATACTTATGTACAATATGTAAGCTACATAACACATTTCATCCTGCATTACATCCTTCAAAACTGGGGCTGTGCAAGTAATTGAACTTGAATTTAGATTTTGTTCTCCTAAGATTATTTAAAACCCTAATAGAGATTGCAGATCTTAAAAAGCCTCAATTGGCTTTCCCATTATTTAAAAGATGATTTAAATCAGAGCAGTAGGTCTTAAATTCATATGACTATGGCATTAATCTTCGTGAGGAGTTGTTTCCTTGTGCGTTTCATTTTAATTTCTGTCCTACAAGTAGCTTTTAATTAACTACATTTTAGTTGTAACCCGATCAAACTTGCGCTACATTCACATGGACTGTCTGTGTCTGCCATGATTGTCATAACAGCTGCCAATTGCAATGTAACGCAACACAAAAATGCATACCTGTCAACATTGGGATATATAAAAACAGGATCCCCCCCCCGAAAAAAACAACTCAAACCTACCCAGAAGAACTTCCAAAATGACCCCAAAACTCCTTAATCTGTTCATTCAGAGCAGTTTAATTGTATATAAGCCTAGTTGAATCCATAACAAGTATGAGGAGGAAATTAGCTTGAAATGACAGAATGCATAACAAACATTAGAAAATCTAAAAATAAAAGGTTTGCCTATTAAAATCAATGGCCTATACATAAATTAAATCAAGTCATAAAATCGCGTTCACTTTTTATTCACTTTATTTAAATACTGATTAAAGTTATTTAGTTAAGAGCAGTGAATCTCTCATTTTGATCCACTGTTTTGTTTGCTAACAGAGGAGTCGCTTTAAGAATCCACAGATCTATAATGAAAGCATTCGATTACTTTCGTAACTGTGTTTAAAATAAAACACGCCAGGACGGACATGTTTGCATATTATTAAGTGTATTTGTCTGTTTAAAAACCCACCCAAATCCAAGTGTCCACATTCGCTCCTCTTCAAATCGAGTGTACAGAAGCTGATCTGGAAACAGTGTGTTTATCACTACGGAGCGCGTCCGTCAATCAGCACCGTGAGTGGACTGATTCGAAGGTTGCACAGGAAGGGTGAATGCGGCCGTTTTAATATTAATTTCAAGGTGCTTTCAAGCCAAAATAAAGTGAAAGCATAATTCTCTTGAACAGCTCTTGCAATTATATCACATTTGAGATCGGCTCAAGTAGTATTTACACAGTAGTATAGACTCAAGCTTTATTTTATTCAACTAACATTTACATCTTTCCATGATTGAAACACTGCTTCAGCAGTTACGTAAGATGTGATATATTTCAGCGTGGTTTTTTTTCAACAAGCCTCTCAATGTTCATTCATTTTGAGAATGTTTGGAAAGTAAATGAGGCCCTTACAGTTAGGTCAAAGGACTCTCAGACAATGACAAGCTAAATTATTGAACTCGACGTCACACCTGGAGAAACAGAAGATAGAAGCTTTGAATGTCAAGCGTCATCTCTGGAGGAAACCAGGCACCGCTCATCACCTATACAATACCGTTCCTACATTGGGATGATTGCGATTGTGCCACCATCATACTGTGGAGATGGTTTTTTTCAGTGGCAGGAACTAAGAGACTAGTCAGAATAAAAGTAAGGCCTGTACAGAGACATCCTTTACGTAAACCTTCTCCAGAGCGCTCTGGACTTCAGACTGGGGCAACAGGTCATCTTTTCATAGGACAACAACCCTAAGCACACAGCAGAGATAGCAAAGCAGTGGCTACGGGATAACTCTGTCAATGTCCTTCAGTGGCCCAGCCAGAGCCTAGAGCTGAACCTGATTGAACCCTGGAGAGATCTGAAAATGGAAACCTGATGGAGCTTGAAGAATGGGAGAATCTGCCCAAAAAATGGTGTGCCAAGCTTGTAGCATCATATTCAGGACTTGAGCAACTGGTGCCAATGGTGCTTCAACAAAGTATTGAGCAAATGCTGCTAATACTCTTTTTTTTTAAATGTGCAAAGATTTTAAACAAATCGTTCACATTGTCAATAGGGAGTAATGATTGTAGAAAATGGTGTAAATGCTTTCCAGATGCACTGTATATTTCATTTCTTTGAGTGTAAAATGTCCTCTTTGGTTCCGTATACGTGCTATAACATTGAACAGCCTTTAATCGGTTGATGGAAACCAGGTGTGCAATAGATCGCAGTTGATCCCGAAAGATGACCTGTGGATTAATAACAAATTTTTACACTTGTAAATTAGTCTTAAAAGTTTAGAGATCCTAGAGAAAAATACTTTCTGTTTATTGGCTTAAGTAATTAATTATATAGAGAAGTTATGTTTATGTGAACATGTTAATCAGTCAACAACAATAGCTGCGTTTCCTCGCGAGCATTTCAGTGCATGTCTGGGCCAGTCGTGTTTCCAGAGTATCTTCTGAGACCTGATCAGGCTTTGTCAGGGCTTCCTCTGAGCCAACTATCGGGCTTTTTTCGACCCACCAAATACCTCTGGCCAAAGTGGGCCAGCTGTGGTTTGGGGAAGGAGAAAGCAAAGTAAGAGTTTGTCTGAGTCAGGTAAAGATCGTCTGTTAGTTTTGCAACTGTGCACAAACGTAGAGTACACACAAAGAAAGAGCAGATAATACTGGTCAACTGAAGATACCAGGGCTCGCCTGAGGAGAATGTTGGATGGCATCTGCCAAAACAAGGATCTTATAAAGTACATTGTTACAGAGCTTGGATGTTTACAGATTCAACACACAATGGTACAAGTTGAAACACAGCATGATTTCGGTGTCGCTGCTGATGGTGAAAAAGGTGATAATGGCTAGCAGAGGAACAGAACTACTTGAAAAGCCTCCCATGTCATTCAGTGTCATTACGCATGTACGGAACATTTTGGCTTTCCGGTAAATTATAATGATGACCGAAAAAGGGTGGTGGCACCTAAACGCATGTATTTCTAAGGTTATTAAACGTGTTTTCTGTCACTTGTTTAGCTTGCATTGATGCATTTAGTGTTTACCTGCACAGTTATTATATGATTGGGACCTCATTCAGACACCCATGCAGGCTTAATTATAAATTATCGCGATTTGTATGTGCATTCAAATCTGCGTTTAGCCAAGAAAGAAAACCAGTCTTTAGGGTGGACTCACACTAGGCACGGTTGCCTTGAACTGTGCCAGAGCACGATTGTCCCCACTCCCCCTCGGACTGCACTCACTTCAATTTTACCTTCCAAGCTGGAGCACGCTTATGTCATCGATGATGGGACTGTTCAGTTTAACAGGAAGAGAAGCGCTCTCGCTCAGCACAGTGGAGATTGCTTTTTAGTTATATCATTTTGTATTATATTTAGTCGTTTGGGATGCAGTGACACACAGTCAAATATTTTGCTGAACAGATCCACCACTTTTGACGCTCATAAATTTCCATGAAAGTCCTTGTGCTGCAGGTATTAGGAGGTTTGCTGAAGATGCAGCTGACGTGCAGCGAGGGGTTTAAATATTTGATAGACTATGACAGTTCGTGTTCATTGAAAAGTAAGAATGATTAATAAATCCATATGAAACAGTCCTTTAAAAGTGACGTTGTGTCTTCAGTTTCGTGCTCAGGTGAGCTTTGCATTCACACTACAAATGTACCGCACCAGAGCCCAACCGAACTGCATTCTGGCACACCTCTTCCAACCGGAACAGGGCCGACCGCACGGTATGGAGCACTCACACTTGTCAAACTAACCAAGAAATAAGGGTTAAACGTGCCTGGGCCTTTAAGTGTGAGTACACCCTTAGTGTTTTTAACCAGTTATAATTTTTGAGTTACAAACACTTAAATAGTCACAGAACTGGCACAGAACAGCCAGGCTAGCATGGTGGCACCCATCACCAATCATAGACCAAATAAAAGGGTAAAACGGCTAACTTGTAATTGTCTTTTTTTGGCTTTAGGCGCAATGGCACTAAAAGAAGAGAATGAAGAATTGAATACAATGGAAGAGAAAGATCAATGTGAGAAACATGACTTTGTGACACTGGAAAACTCCATTAAGACTGAAACAACCTCACCTGGAGAAACACTTCAGGAGACTGAATCTAATGGGCTCTTCACCTGCCAACATTGTGGAAAAAGTTTCAATCAAAAATATAAGCTTACTTACCACATGACAATTCACACTGCAGAGAAACCGTACACCTGTGAGCAGTGTGGAAAGAGTTTTAAGTACAAAGGAAACCTTAAATCCCACATGAAAATTCACACCGGAGAGAAACCCTTCGAATGCAAAGAGTGTGGAAAGAAGTTCGTTTGCAAAGGAAACCTCCTCTACCACATGAGAGTTCACTCTGGAGAAAAACCTTTTGAATGCGAAGAGTGTGGAAAGGGTTTTATTCACAAAGGAAACCTTAATTACCACATGAAAGTTCATACTGGAGAGAGGCCTTTTACCTGTGAACAGTGTGGAAAGAGTTTTAAGCAAAAGGATAAACTTGATTACCACATTAGAGTTCATACCGGAGAGAAGCCGTTCACGTGTGAGCTGTGTGGGACAAGTTTTAGTCAAAAGCACAATCTTAAAATCCACATGATAGTTCATACTGGAGTGACCCCCTTCACGTGCGAGCATTGTGGACAGAGTTTCAAATATAAAGAAACCTTTAATTCTCACAAAAAAGGAGAGAATGATTTAGTATGTCGTCAATGTGGAGAGCGTTTCAGCTGTACATTAGGCCTCAAAACTCATACAAAACTTCACACCGCAGAAAAGCCTTTTACCTGCAAACTGTGTAAGAGAAGTTTTAAATGTAAAGGACACTTAAAAACCCACATGGACATTCACACTGGAGAGAAACCGTTCAGGTGTGATCAGTGTGGACGGACTTTAAGAAATAAAGCAGCCCTTATTTCACACATGAAATCACACAGGTGAGACCTGTATGTACCAGTAATTATGAATGTTGACTTCAAAATGAACTGCTGTTTTATTTTTCTTTAAAACTTTGTAAAACATTTTAATGTCTATAGGGATTAAATCAAATGATTTTAAAATTCATGTAAACCCTTAATTTCCTCAAAATATCTTCTTAGAGTTGTGTACTTTTGCTTAAAGGCAGGTTCAGACCGCACAGGGCTACAGTTTGCCCAATAAACATGATCCCAGCAGCGTTATGGTGGCATTAATATATAGAATGAGTTGATTACACTTAGGGTTTACTCTATGGATGCTCAACCCTGTTCCTGGAGATCTACCTTCCTGCAGAGTTCAGCTGCAACCTTGATCAAACATACCTGTCTTTTATCACCAATTGCTTCTTCAGATCCTACTAACAGTGTTCATACGGTCATGGAAAACCTGGAAAAGTCATGGAATTTTGACATGGCATTTTCCAGGCCTGGAAAAGTTTTGGAAAATCAGAAAAGCCCACAAAGTTTTGGAAAAGTCATGGAAAACAGATATCTGTATACTTGAATGTAGGTTAGTTGTCTTTACTACTTTTCTGTCCTTCTGTTGGATTTCAGGAATCTTTTTAGGATTTCCCAAATTTCGCTCAGACAACCATATCATGGGTGAAATCACAGTGTGAGCTAGGCTTTAGTTGGTTTAGTTGTGTTGATCAGGGTTGGAAATAAACTCCTGGAGAAGGTAGATCTCAAGGAACAGGGTTGAGCACTCCTGGTTTACTCACAGTAGGTTCTTTATGATCCAAGAAAGCGCTCTTGCTCAGCACCGTCGAGTACATTGCTTTGTTCTGGTTTATTATTCAAGTCGTTTGAAGACACTCTAATAATATATTCCTATCACGCTGAAATTTACAATCAATCATCCTGCATGTATCAGAAGGTTTGCAAGGTGGCAGCTCAATATTTGTTGACAACTTTGCAGCTTTGATAACCAATTGTAGTTTGCAATCATTGATAAGTTGAGATTGAGTTGTGAACCCAACATCTTCAGCTCTGCGCACAGGTGTGGGTAATGCTCACTCTGCACGTGTACCAAGTCCAACTGAACTGAACTCATGTGGGCTAGAGCTGGCCAAACTAACTGTGCCCTGGTGCAGTATGGAGTGATCACATTCGTCAAACGAACCAGGATTTGGAGGTCAAACGCACTCGGGCATGGTTCAGATTGTCTAATATGACTAAATGTAATATGTGCATGCCATAAAATTAAATCTTTAAGCTACATTAAATTAATTTAGACATAAACAACAATACTTATATGTTCACATTGTACTAATGCTGAATTAGAAACTTTTCTCATTGAAAATAAATGAACTCAACGTTTTTCTTTTTATTAATTTCACCTCAGTGCATCTGGAAAGTATTTGCAGTGCGTCACTGTACAGCAGGGGTGTCAAACTGAAGCACCCGCATTCAACACACTTGCCTGTAGTTTTCAAACAAGCCTGGAGGACTCCATTAGTTTGATCAGGTGTGTTTAATCAGGGTTAAAGATACATTCTGCAGAGCTGTGAGTTTGACATCCTTGTTTTACAGCCTATTTTCTTCAAAATTCTAGTAGCAATAACCCTTAATGACAACAGTAAATAAATCCAATTGATCGGACTTGATTTGGAAAGGCACACATCTGTCTATGTAAGGTTCTTCATGTCAGAGACCAAGCCATGAAGTCCAAGGAATTGTCTGACTGTAGACATCAGACATAAGATATTGAAGGATACAGATATTGTTTTCCAACATTTAAGCTCCCAAAGAGGACTCCACCGGACAAATTGAGATGATAAAGAACCCAATGGTCACTCTGAAAGAGTTCCAGTGCTTCTCCGTAGAGAGAGGAGAACCTTCCAGAAGAGTAACCATCCCTGCAGTACTCCACCAGAAGCCACTCTTCTGTAAAAGGCACATGACATCTATTCTGAAATTTGCCAAAAGGCACCTTAAGGACTCTTAAATCATAAGAAACGTCAGCATCATCTCAATACCTAGCCAATACCATCCCTACAGTGAAGCATGGTGTGTCTGCGTTATTCTGCGGGGATGTTTTTCAGTGCCAGGAACTAGTCAGGATCTAGGGAGTCAGGGAAGACTAATACAGCGATGTACAGAGATATCCTTAACGTAAACCTGCTAGAGCACTCTGGACCTTAGACTTGGCTGACTGTTAATCTTTCCACAGGACAACAACCCTAAGCACACAACAGAGAAAACAAAGCAGTGGTTATGGGATAACTCTGTTACTGTCCTTTTAGTAGCCCAGTCAGAGCCCAGATCCAAACCAAATTGAACTCTAGAGAGATTTGAAAATGACACTCACCGTCCAACCTAATGGAGCTTGAAATTTACTGCAAAGAAAATGGGAGAAACTGGCCAAGGTTAGGTGTGTCAAGTTTATAGTATCATACTCTAAAGACTTAAGGCTGTAATTAGTGGAAAATGTGCTTGAACAAAGCATTGAGGCTGTGAATACTTTTTTTTTTTTTTTTTTTTTTTTTTTTTTTTTTACCATTGTACAAAAATTCACTTTGTCAATTTTGGGACGTTGTTTGTTTTTTTGTGTAACAATAAAATGTGAAAAAACTGAAGTGCTGTGAATACTATAAATCAAATACTATGTCGAATTTGATTCAGCATACATGCTACATACAGAAACCCTTTAACAGGTTGTTGGAAAGAATCCTTAAATGCATTTAAAAATGTAAAGTGATATAATTTGGGGTTTTCTGAAGTTTCCCAATAATAAACCTGTGAATGTTCATGATCATTATGTAGCATTAGCATACATTAGTTTATGTCTAAATTGCTCATATTTAAGAAATCCTGTGTATATGTGCATTAATTTTTTAAAAGATGAGTCATTAAAAGGGTTGAGTCATTACCAATTGACGTTTTGGGGTTACTATTATATCAGCTGCTTGATACAGCCACAAAACATCACTCTCTAATAATTACTTGGTTCTGCGTAATGTTCATAATGTTGTGATGAAACACTTGAGTATTATTGTCATAACATAATAAATTAAAATATCCTTCAGATCATGCAATATTTGGAGAAAAGCAGAGGACCTTAAACCAAAGCCTGTTGCACTTCGTACTTGAGTTTGATGAAATATCCATTTGTTAACTCAAAACATTAGCAATGAAATATATTTGATAGTAGACTTTTACCATGATTATTTACGGACAGGTCAATTCTCCAAAAGAAAATTGGGTAACACTTTACAATACAGGACACTTAGTTAATGTATTTACTAACATGGACCAACAGTGAACAATGCGTGTACAGTATATATTAATCATAGTTCAACAATTACTAATGCATTATTCAAATCCAACGCTGTGCTTGTTAAGATTAGTTAATGCACCTTGAGTTAACTAACAATCAACAGCTGTATTTTCATTAATTAAAGTTAACAAAGCTGAATAAATACTGTAAAAACTGTATAGTTCATTGTTTGTTAATGTTAGTAAATGCATTAGCAAACATAAACTGCGTGTCCCATATTGTAAAGTGTTAAGATTTTGGTCTTTGTTGTCAAAAGAACTTGGGAAAAAATGTAAATGTAGGACTGTCAAAGTTAAAGCAAGATCATTTTTACAGCGTTCATTTTATTTTTTGCCCGTAGTTGAAATATCCAGCCAACAAAGAATGAAGCATTTACTGGAAATGATGAATGAGAAGGTACAAAAACGGTAAGATCAGCTCATGGCAGTCATGTGATTAATCGCGATTAAATATTTTACTCGATCGACAGCTGAATCAGACATTTAAATACATATAAATAACTAGCAAAACGTAACATTTATGGTTCAATTCACACTGATGTCACTGGAAGTGTGAATAAATATTTAGAAACATTGGACTACGTGCTTTTATTCATATCAGATTATGCACACTGTTTAGGTCACTACAATTAAACAGCCACTTTCATATATTTCAAGAGAAGATGAATTAACATGTTGTAAATCCAGCAGCTCATCTCTTGACTGCAGCGCAGATTAACATGTCATATATCAAATAATTGATTAAGCGATGAAACATGTTCATACACATTTGAGAATACAGAGAATAAATATATATATATATGCATAAATCATCAGGGCTGTAGTGTCATGATAAACTAGAGACATTGTCATAGAAACTTTAAAGCGAAGAGTTTTTTTATTTGATCCTTATTGAGAACACATGGAGGGTGGTCAGACGGAGTATTTAAAACTTGAGTGTGAAAGGAGACTCCTGAAAGACCCCAGTGACAGACAAGTCTCCGCATTGATCCCATGGGCCAGCCTGAACACCCGCCGGTGACCTCTCACACCTGCAGCTTCTCCAGCCTTCGGCATCTAGACTGCAGCTCTGCACAGGAAGTTTGGCCAGAGAAATGGTCGTGCCCAACTGAGCCTGGTTTCAAAGGTTTTTTTTCCTTCACTTTCGTCATTTGGTGAAGTTTTGTTTCTCGTCGCTGTCGCCACTGGCTTGCTTGGTTTGGGACTTGTGGAGCTGCGCATGGATGAATTTTCTCTTCAGTGTTTGGACTTTGAGCAGTAAAAATTAAACCACACTGAACTGAACTAAACTGAACTTCAACTCTGAAAACTGGACTGACACAGTTTCAGTTTACTAGAACTTCTATGTTAAGCTGCTTTGACACAATCTACATTGTAAAAGCGCTAAAGAAATAAAGATGAATTGAATTAAAAAGGGAAAAACTTCTGTTAACTGGTCTTTTTACTGTTGTTGCTTTAGGTGAGATGGCACTTAAAGAAGAGAATGAAATGGAACAGAAAAATCAATGTGAGCAACAGGACTTTGTGACACTAGAAAACTCCATTGAGACTGAAACAACCTCACCTGGGAAAACACTTTACGAGGCAGAATCTAATGGGCACTTCACCTGCCAACAGTGTGGAAAGAAGTTTACTTACAAAAGAAACCTTAAGTCCCACATGAGAGTTCACACCGGAGAGAAGCCCTTTACTTGCAAAGAGTGTGGGAAGAGTTTCACCAAGAAATGCAACCTTAAAACACACATGAACATTCACACCGGAGAGAAGCCGTTCACATGTGAGCAGTGTGGACAGAGTTTCAAATACAAAGAAACATTTCGTTCTCATAAAAACACAAAAAACTCAGCAGTGAATGGTTTCATATGTTGTCAGTGTGGAGAGAGTTTCAGCTGTGAAGTAAGCCTCAAAGCTCATGCAAAACTTCACAATGCGGAGAAGCCTTTCGCCTGCAAACTTTGTGAGAAAACCTATAGATTTAAATCCCACTTCAAATCCCACATGAGAGTTCACACTGGAGAGAAGCCGTTCGCCTGCCGTCAATGTGGAAAGAGATTTATTCACAAAAGAAACCTTATTTTACACATGAAGGTTCATTCTAGAGAGAAGTATTTCACCTGCCAACGGTGCGGGAAAAGTTACAATCAAAAATATAAACTTAATAACCACATGAACATTCACACCGGAGAGAAGCTGTTCACATGCCAGCAGTGTGGGATGAGTTTCAGCTACAAAGGAAACCTTAAATCCCACATGAGTGTTCACACCGGAGAGAAACCTTTCTCCTGCAAAGTGTGTGGAATAAGTTTCACAAAAAAAGGCAACCTTAAAACACACATGAACATCCACACTGGAGTCAACCCGTTCGCGTGTGAGCACTGCGGACAGAGTTTCAAATATAAAGAAACATATTATTCTCATCAAGTGAGAGAACACTCGGAAGAAAACGATTTCATGAAACTTAACACTACAGAAAAGCCCTTCACATGCAAGCTGTGCGATAAGAGCTATAAATATAAATCAGGGTTCGACTCCCACTTGAGAATTCACACTGGAGAAAACCCATTCACATGTGGTCAGTGTGGAGAGAGTTTCAGACATAAAGCAGCTCTTGGTTCACACATAAGAAGTCACACAGGTGAGTCCTCACACATGCTAAACGTGTTGGATGGATTTTTGACAAGTGATATGACTGGTTGAAGATTTCTTTTCATGCACTGATCCTACACCTTAAAATTCGGCTTAGTCCCTTATTCATCAGGGGTTGCCACAGCGGAATGAACCGCCAAGTATTCCAGCATATGTTTTAAGCAGCGGATGCCCTTCCAGCTGCAACCCAGTACTGGGAAACATCCATACACTTACACCTTAAAATCACCCAGAAAACTAAAGTGATGTTCACTGATTTTGTAAAATACAATGTTAATGTATTGTAAAGGTTTAAGTAAAGGTTTAATTGATTAAGTAAAAAAAAAAAGCTCCAGTGCCTGAATAAAGTGTGAATGCAAAGCCCACAGTACACCTTTGTCTCTGATAATGCAGATGTCTGACGGGTAGAGATTTGATCTCATCAGGGGGGAAAATCCTTTAACTACTTCATTTCTATCCTTTGTCTTACCTTAGTTGTTTTGTGCTCTGCCAACAAACATGTTTATAAACTATACTACTGTATTTTACTTAGACTTGGATGACTGCAGTGCAGCCATCATCTTCTCAATAAACAATCTGGCTAAAGTTAACCCAGAGTCTCCTGGTCTTTGCTTCTGAGTTGAACAACTGCATTAAGACAACATTTAATCAACAATGAAATTTATTGGTTATTGTAAGGATCGATTGTTATCCAGGAGGCGTCAAAACATGCCAGAGCCACCACAAATGGCTTCTGTTGATGTGGTGGAAGTGTGGCTGAACTCTGAGCTCTCTCTAAAGTTGTGCTATTCCACCCAGTGAAGGAAGGTCATTGACCATAGGTAAGAATGTAAATTGACTAGCAATTCAAGAGCTTTGCCTTCTGGCTCAGCTCCTCCTGTAGCCCAATGGATTGGTACAGGCTGGGGCAGCCGTGGCCTAATGGTTAGAGAGTTAGACTTGGGATCCAAAGGTCTAGGTACCAGCAGGGATTGTTGGGGGGGAGAGTGAATAAATATCCACTTCAATACCATGGCTTGGGGGAGATTCCTTTGAGTAAGTCACCGAACCCCCAACTGCTCCCGATACCCACTGCTCTGGGTGTGTTCAAAGCTGTAAGTTGCTTTTCAAAAAAGCGTCTGCTAAATGAATAAATGTAAATGCTACATCAACAGCATAGCTGGTCCTGCTTCAATAATCTGCAATAATAAAACCCCAATATACTCAAGGACTCTCCTCCACCCTGGAGATGGCAAACCACCTTTTTCTGGACAAGCACTATTGCCTCAAACTTGGAGGTGCTGATTTTTATCCCATCATGTCACACTTGACAGCAAACCATGCCAGTGCATGTTAAAGTTCCAGGTTCTATGAAGCCAACAGTACAGTTTTGTCCACAAATAGGAAAGATAAAAATCCTGTGGTTCTTGAACCAGACACCAGGCTGTGCCTAGACATTCTGTCCATAAAAATAATGAACAAAACTGGTGACAAAGGGCAGCTCTGCTGGAGTCCAACATATGCACTGGGAGCAAGTCTGACATAATGCCAGCAATGCAAACAAAACTCCTGCTCTCCTCATACAGAGACCAGATGGTCCTTAACAGAGCATCATGTACCCCATATTTCCAGAGCACCCTATGAAGTACATGATTGAATCCCTTCTCAAAGTCCACAAGTTTTGTGGACATACTCCCATGAATTCTCAAGAACCATAGTGAGGGTACAGAACTGCTCCAGTGTTCCATGGCTTCGATGAAATCTGCATTATTCCTCCTGAATTTGAGGTTCGACTATTGGCTGGTTTCTGCTCTCCAGTACCTTGGCATAGATTTTTCCAGGGAGGCTGAATGTGATTTCCCATAGTTGGACACCCTCCGATCCCCTTTCCTAAAAATGGGTACAACCAGTTCCAGAGCCACTGTCCACATGATGTTGTAGAGCAGGGATCACCAATCTCGGTCCTGGTGGGCCGGTGTGCCTGCAGGGTTTAGCTCCAACTTGCCTCAACACACCTGCCTGGATGTTTCAAGTATACCTAGTAAGACCTTGATTAGCTTGTTCAGGTGTGTTTGATTAGGGTTGTAGTTAAAATCTGCAGGACACCGACCCTCCAGGAACATGTTTGGTGACTCCTGTTGTAGAGCAATGGTCTCAAACTCAATTCCTGGAGGGCTGCAGCTCTGCATAGTCCATCCAGCTCCAACTCACACCTGCTCAATAGTCCATAGTAGTCTTGAACACCTTGATTAGTTGGATCAGCTGTGTGTGATTAGGGTTGGAGCAAAACTGTGCAGAGCTGCCGCCCTCCAGGAATCGAGTTTGAGACCTATGTTGTAGAGGCATGTCAGCCAAGACAGACCTACAACATCCAGATACTTGAGGTACTCAAGGCGGATCTCATTCACTTCCACTGCCGAGATTGCAATACTGGAATTTATTCTGTAGGTGTTTCTTTCATAGTTTATATGCACATTCTTATCAAATAAAAGTTTTTAATGCACATCTTGGAGTATATTATTATCAAGGTCTGTTACTGTTCATTGAAAAAAATCAATAATTGAACAAACTGCATTATTCTTGAATAAAATTAAATATTAAATAATTCTTTCCATGTAAGACCAACCAACCTTTTGTTTTCCATTAACAAAATTAGTTACTAATAGTCCTTATAAACTATCCATTTATAAAATACATAATCTACAAAGCCAACAAATGTCTGGTAACAGGAAAAAAAGTCAAGATCATTCAACAACAACCCCACACTGTCCACAGAGGCCATAAGTATACAGAGCAAACGATGATGATGATAATAAAAGTAGCAAGTACTCAAAAAAAGACATGTGCCTTTATAGGGGAAAGCAGTGTTGCAAGATTTATGAGGTAAATGTTATTATACATTATTATTATGCATTTTTCCAGTACTGGTTTGCGGTTAGAAGGACATCTTCTGCATAAAACATATGCCAGAATAGTTGGCGGTTCATTCTGCTGTGGCGACCCCTGATAAATCAGGGACTAAGCTGAAGGCAAATTAACTAGCACCTAGTTAATGCTAGTGGAAAAGCGGTAACAAGATTTTTTTTTAAAGTGACCAAAAATAATAATAATTAGGAAACCACACATAATTTCAAGAGTTCACACTTAGCTGATGATTGATTATAAAGCGTGTTTGGCATGCTGTCCCGGGAGAGAGCCCTGAGCTCATAAGATCCTTGAGCCCGGGGCTCCCTCCCGTTTGCAAGGCGAGAGGGGAGTTTGAGCTCAGGTAGATCTCGAGAACTCCCCTGCTGTAGTAGCTAATGAACAGATAGTGATTGCTCTTAAGAGATAACTACTTACTAGGAGCATGTCTATGGTGCCGATTTGGATTAGTCAATTAACTTGTGTTTTTGGACGGTGGGAGGAAACCGGGGAACATGGGGAGAACGTGTAAACTCTGCACAGAAACGTCGGCTGGCTTGGTAAGGACTAGAACCAGTGACGTTCTTGCTGTGAGGCAACAGTGCTAACCACTGAGCCACCGTGCCACCCATCTAGGAAAGGCGGAGGAGTAGGGGTGGGAGGGGGGATTCTTCAAAATGAAGATGGCTGTTATATGGAACTTAGGGTATTTATAGTGGCTTAGGAATCGTCTGATTGGTGAATCATAAATTGAATAATGCAGGACCAGCCGCAAGCAATCATAAGCACGTGATCCTCTCGAAATTAGCTTATAAATAAACCACTAAAAGCCCCAAACTTTTGCAGGCGGTTAAACATCTTTTATGTAAAATATTTTGCTCAGGACATTACTACATTAAAAATATTTCCACTGTTTCTGCAAGGGATTCGCAAAACTTTACACTCTTTGTACATAACTGTAATAGTCATTAAATGTTGGTACCTGGGTTTGATTGTCCATTTTCACACACAGAACAAGTCACTTTACCTGTAAAGCATGTCGCATCATCACACCTTTAATTAAAAAAAAAAAAACTTTATACAAACCAAACAATTTCTTTACTTCCCCAGAAGTATTACTTTTCCTTTGAATTAGTTGCCAGTTATTTTGTCCACTCATGCATGCACAGATCAGTCGACTTATTTCCTGTTAACTGTAGCTGAGTTAATATTAATCTAAATATTCTTAATTTAATAATAACTAGTTAGTTATGTATATTAATTTCTTATGAGCTTGATTGGTTACACTGCATACAAACTGGCAGCTGGTAGGTTCAAGGTATCTTCTGGGTGGACAATTACTGACGTCTGGCTTAGTGTTGTCTTCATGACTTTGTAGTTCATAAGTGGCCAAGTTCAGCTTCATGAAGGCATTAAAATGCTCATATATCAACCTTCATGCTGATTGGACATGGTACTGTTCATATACAAGAAAAACTGTTCAGAAAAAGTAGAATAATGAGAAGGATTAGTAGAAGGATAGTCAGAATAGCTGTACTGACAATGCACAGTTTATTTCAGGTTTTTTAAAATTAGACTGTCCTCATGTTTGAGAGAACATTTAGAAGAAACAATTCAAGTTAATATAAAAAAATTTAAATAACAAAAGAGAAAACAGGTGGCCAATTCACAATGAAAGGACGTGATAGTACCACTTACCCACTCATTATTAACACATTTCTAGTAAGTACAGAAACAGAATTACCCAATTGGCCATTAAAATAAATCAGAAGTTGATGTTGTGCATGTACACACTGATATTTTAATTGAAAATACCATTGTCCTTTTTGGCGGCGCAGTGGGTAGCGCTGTCACCTCACAGCAAGAAGGTCGCTGGTTTGAGCCTCGGCTGGGTCAGTTGGCATTTCTGTGTGGAGTTTGCATGTTCTCCCCGTGTTGGCGTGGGTTTCCTCCGGGTGCTTCGGTTTCCCCCACAAGTCCAAACACATGCGCTATTGGGGAATTGGGTAAGCTAAATTGTCAGTAGTGTGTATGTGTGTGAATGGGAGTGTATGGGTGTTTCCCAGTGATGGGTTGCAGCTGGAAGGGCATCCGATGCGTAAAACATATGCTGGATAAGTTGGCGGTTCATTCCTCTGTGGCGACCCCTGATGAATAAAGGGACTAAGCCGAAAAGAAAATGAATGAATTGTCCTTTTTCACCCACAACAACCAGATAGTCCTCAAGGGAACTTGATGTTTTGTGTTAATCCTTGATTTAGTTTGAGTTGTGCTGGATACAAGAAAGCTGAAAGCCCATTGTATGTGCCTTGTTAGAAACATCTACGAGTGCACATCAATGGTTCCTAATAAAAGCACTGTAATCTGCATTGTCTTTTTCGTCTGCTTTGGCAAGCAATTACCTGGATGCTTTCAGGATTTGATCTTGGTTGGTGTAAAGCAGCATCTTCATAATGACTGTTCAAGAAGCCTAGATGATCAACTCTCACAATATTTTTACACCAGCTAATAAAAGGACTCATACTGCTAGATGTAAGACGTAAAATTCGCATTTTCCATACCTTTCAGAATGTTTAAGAATGTGAATATCGAGTACAGAAAGGTACCAAAAACATCAAATCATTCCATGTGTCTTCAGTGGTTCAATTGTAATGTTATAAAGCAAACCAACACTTTTGTTTTTGTTCCAATTTGTCATGAGCTGAACTCAAATATCTATGTATAAGTGGGTGCCCAGGGGTTCAGTATCTGGTGTGACCACCATCTGCAGTGCAATGCATCTCCTTTGCAAAGAGTAGATCAGGTTTGAATTTGAATTTATTAAATGGGATAGCCCCTTAAGATGAACTATCTCACCCAGCAAACAATTTTGTGTTTAATAGACATCTACACATAGGCAGCTTGGCTAAAACAAGGCTAAACTTGGGCTGTCAGTGAAAATCTAGACTAGTTGTCAATTAGACAGACTTTATATGTGTAGTCATTAATTTCTGTTTATTTGATGACTAGTCTAGTTTTGGCCTATTCTTAGACGTCTATTAGATTTTCACTGACAGCCCAAATTTAGCCTTGTTTTAGCCAAGACGACTATGTTTAGACGTCTATTAGACATCTTTTAAAAACAAGAAATGCTTGCTGGCCATTTTCGAGGGGGTCCCTAAGGTTGTAGATTGTGGCCTGTAAAATGCTGTTGTACTCTTCTTCAATGGCTGTGTGAAGTTACTGGATATTTGCAGGAACTGGAACATGCTGTTGTATATGCTGATCCAGAGTGTCTGAGTATTCGAAACATGCTCAATGGATGACATGTCCAGTGGGTATGGTGGCCATGCAAGATCTGGGATGTTTTCAGCTCCAGGAATTGTGTACATATTCTTGCAACATGGGGTTATGAATTTCCATGGTGCAACAATGAGGTGAAGTTCATAGATGAATCGTAGATGAACCACCATTGATGGTAAACATCATCAGAACACGCAAATCCTCCAAGAAGTGCTAGCAGATATGATTGTCATGCGCACATTGCGTTTTGTCTACATGTTCTAAAGACGCAAGTAAGTTGTTATATACAAAAAAATGCCTTCTAACACAGCAACTTCCATTTTTCTTTTGATATTTGGCGCCAGTTAATCAGGGAGTGACGATTTTGTTCTCTTGACTTGTTGGATGGAAATGGTGCTCTATTCGCAAATGTTATAAGTGATAATCCAGTTTTGCGCATAAATTTAATTCCCATCTTTGGATGGAAACTTTGCTAATGAGTCTTGGGAGCTTGTCGCATTCAAAACACCATCTGTCCTGTACAGTGAAAACCGGGATTCATTCGTGAAGAAAACCCCCTTCCAAAGTGCCAGATGCCATTGAATGTGAGTATTTGCCTACTCAAGTCAGGTTGACACCCTGATAAGGACGAATGTGCAGAAATTCTTTGGCTATGCAAACGACATGATGAAAATGATATATGTAACCGCAACCAGTGTTGACATACTTTTCTCTGGTATGAGAGTCATGTATTACTTCATAGGTCTCAAATTGGATTCCTGGAGGCCCGCAGCTCTGCACCAACCCTAATCAAACCCGGTTGATGCAACTAATTAAGGTGTTCAAGACTACTAGAGACTATTAAGCAGGTGTGAGTTGGAGGTGGTTGGAGCTAAACTGCAGAGCTGTGGCCCTCCAATAATTGACTTTGAGACCATTGTATTACATGATTCTTATGACCTATGTCCTGTCTATGACACTGCACACTAATGACTCCTGATTAAATTATCTCTGAATGTGCATCATCTCATGGAAATTACATTTTATTCAATTATATTTCTTGTCTTCAACCTTAAAAAAATAAAAGATGGTTTCTCTCGAGTGTTAATCTCCATGTGCGACTTCAGACATTTTATGCATGTAAAGCTCTTGCCACACAATCCGCAGGTGTGAGGCTTTTATAAAGTATGAAGCATCACATGGGAATTAAGGGACTGTTTATGTCTGTAACTCTGTCCACACTGTTGGCAGCTGTATGGCTTTTCTCCCGTGTGAATCCTCATATGTTCTCTAAGATTTTGTTTCCAAGTGAAACTCTTTCCACAGTCTTGGCAAGTGTAAGGCTTTTCTCCAGTGTGAACCCTTATATGCTCATTAAGGTTTTGCTTCCAAGTGAAACTCTTTCCACACTGATGACAGATGTGAAGCTTCTCTCCCGTGTGAATCCTCATATGCTCCGTAAGGTATTGTTTCCAAGTGAAACTCTTTCCACACTGAAGGCAAGCATAAGTCATTCCTTCAGTGTGCATCCTCATATGTTTTGTAAGGTTGTGTTTCCAAGTGAAACTCTTTCCACAGTGTTGGCAAGTGTAAGGCAGTCCTTCAGTGTGAGTCTTCATGTGTTTTCTAAGGTTGTGTTTCCGAGAAAAACTCTTCCCACACTGTTGGCAAGTGTGAGGCCTTTCTCCAGTGTGAACCCTCATATGTTCTGTAAAGTTTTCTTTCCGACTGAAACTCTTTCCACACTGTTGGCAATTGTAAGGCTTTTCTTCAGCGTGAGTCCGCATATGTTTTTTAAGGTATTGTTTCTGAGTGAACCTCTTTCCACACTGATGGCAGGTATTAGGTGCGGTCTTCTGGGCTGTTTTTTGTGATGAGGTTTTTGTCTGTTCTGAAGATTTTTCTCCAGATTTGAAATCAAGATGTCCCTCACACTGATTTTGCTCTTCTATTTCATTCTGATCTTGACTCTCCTCTTTGAGTGGCATCAGGCTTTCTGTGGAGAAAAAAAAGACAATTACAATAGGTGTAAAACTCATAGCAACATACAATATTTTCATTAAAATAATACTATATTGTTTAAAAAATTCTATGCATTTTGTGAGATTTTGCCTTTTCCCTTTGTACTGTACTACGCTGTGGGTAATACTTTCTATGAAACCTGTATGCATAATTTACTATGTTGCATACTTTTACCGTCAAAAACAGCTCAGTACACAGTAAGATTTATTTATTTATTTAATATCCTGTATGTTCAACCTATCGTGTTTTATAGATGTCTACACCTACCACAACCCTTAACCCAACCTCACAGTAACCTGTTGTGTTTTATTAATGCAAAGGTTGTAAAAGGTGAAGGAAAGTTGTATCAAAATCTGACTCCCCGGACTAATCTGACGCCCCTTTGCATGTACGCGCATCACACGGCACCTGCAGTTAAACTCACAGCGGTTTATCATGACACTTCATTTTTTTATGCAATTGACAGCAAGAACAAACATAGAAGCGTTGTCTGATAGACAAGCAGCACCTACATGTGTTCAAAAGAATCTAAAACGGCAAATGGGATGAAGTTATATCGCATTTTCAAAAGTAAAACATACTCTAATAGGTAGTGTAATCTAGTGTAATCAGTGTGGGTGAGAGGGGCTTGCAGTGCTTCGATGTGATCCGGTTATGTTGTAATTTTACTATTGTGGTTCTGTGACTGTTGGTGTTGGTTGCTGTATGGATAAAAAAAGTTAAAGTAACTAGGCTAATTTCTGATTTGAGTAAAAATTAAATTGAGAGACACGGTGGCTCAGTGGTTAGCACTGTCACCTCACTGCAAGAAAGTCGCTGGTTCGAGTCCCAGCTGGGCCAGTTGGCATTTCTGTGTGGAGTTTGCATGTTCTCCCCGTGTTGGCGTGGGTTTTCTCCGGGTGCTCCGGTTTCCCCGAGAGTCCAAACACATGCGCTATAGGTGAATTGATGAACTAAATTGGCCGTAGTGTACACTACCTGACAAAAGTATTGTGGTGGATCCCAGTTGTAAGAGCAAGATATAATAACTTGACTTCTAGTTGATCATTTGAAAAAGTGGCAGAAGGTCGATTTTTCCAATGAATCATCTGTTGAACTGCATCCCAATCATCACAAATACTGCAGAAGACCTACTGGAACCCGCATGGAGCCAAGATTCTCACAGAAATCAGTCAAGTTTGGTGAAGGAAAAATCATGGTTTGGGGTTACATTCAGTATGGGGGCGTGCAAGAGATCTGCAAAGTGGATGGCAACGTCAACAGGAGAGGGCAAATTCTCCAGCAGGATAGCGCTCCTTCTCATACTTCAGCCTCCACATCAAAGTTCCTGAAAGCAAAGAAGGTCAAGGTGCTCCAGGATTGGCCAGCCCAGTCACCAGACATGAACATTATTGAGCACATCTGGGGTAAGATGAAGGAGGAGGCGTTGAAGATGAATCCAAAGAATCTTGATGACCTCTGGGAGTCCTGCAAGAACGCTTTCTTTGCCATTCCAGATGACTTTATTAATCAGTGATTTGAGTCATTGCAGAGATGTATGGATGCAGTCCTCCAAGCTCATGGGAGTCATACACAATATTCATTCTTTTTCCACTGCACCATGACTTTATATTCTGTACTGGACATTATTTCTGTTCAGTGACAAGACTTTTGTCTCAGCAAAGTCAGACCTTACTGTCCAAATTAAATCATTAAAAATCAAGGCATGATCATCTTTTATTGTGGTAAAATAAGCGTAATCTAGAGGCCTTTGCCTTTCATATAAGCCACTTCTGATACCAAATGATCAACTAGAAGTCAAGTTATTATTTGCTCTTCCTAAACCTTGGATAGGCGACATGACTTAAGTCAGGTAGTGTATGTGTGTGAATGAGAGTGTATGGATGTTTCCTAGTGATTGGTTGCAGCTGGAAGGGTGTCCGCTGTGTAAAACATTTGCTGGATAAGTTGGTGGTTCATTCTGCTGTGGCAACCCCTGATGAATAAGGGACTAAGCCGAAGGAAAATTAATGAATGAATGGATAAAATTACATTAAATATTAGTTTTGGGCTGGAAAAAAGCTATATCTGGCAACACTGTGTATAACTACTTTAAACTGTGTATAGTAACTCAAAAGCACCTGGTTGAAATCCAACACTCGCCCGCAGACCCTCGTCATCAGAGTTGTTGTTGAAAGTGGTCAAATCAAACACATTTAAACGTCTCTTTTGTCAACTTGTGATCGGCTCAACGAAAACGCATCTTAATACCAAGCCAAACAGGACCGTACACATCACATCTGCACTTCCTGATTTCTCTCAACAGGGGGACAGCAGAGCCAAACATTTGTGTAGAGTTATCTTCAGTTGATGTTAAATATGATTAATCAGCATGTCAGAAAAAAGCACTTTAATGAGAAATATTGATTAGTGTCGAGCTGCAGATCT
>CAIGQV010000733.1:3451168-3481614 GCA_903798115.1 Danio jaintianensis | reverse complement strand
AAAACATAACACATGGGACTGACCCCAATATTTATTATTATTATTATTAAATGAAATAATAATAATATTCATTCATTCTTTTTTTTAGGCTTAGTCCCTTTATTAATCTGGGGTCGCCACAGCAGAATGAACCGCCAACTTATCCAACATATGTTCCACGCAGCGGATGCTTTTCCAGCCAACAGTGGGAAACACCCATACACACTCTTTCACACTCAGACACTACGGTCAATTTAGCTTATTCAATTCGAGGAGGGGGAGACTGCAGCCTTGGATCCAGGCAGATCTACGGCCTAGGCAGTTTTACGCCCCTGTTGATCCTGATGCGTCCAGTAGGGGGAGGCAGCACAGTATTATTATGAGCCTCCAGAACTTTATCATCACACAAAACCAAACGCGACACCATGAAGAGGTGTTAAATACTCCTTAAAAATATTGTTTAGCAAACGTGAAACTTAAACATTTTTCAATCAGATTAAGGTCGATATGAGTGTATGTCAGTACGTAAACAAATTGGTGTGATACAATTCACATGCAGAGATAAAACAACAGCAACACAGTACTGTACGTGTACATGTACTACATCTCACTTTCTTATGTAGGCTAATTTTCTTTAACATTTTTTCGTCTGTCTTTAGCCTGCACCAAAATGCCTTTCCTGGTAAGATATATTTGTAACCTGTTCTAATCTTTTTATTTTTAAGAATGTAATATTTTTTAATAACTGAATAATGCATTTTCAGCAACATTATAATGTATGTAACTCTCCAAAAGAGACTTTAACTGCACACTCACTAAAAAGCTAAATAAATAAATTCATATTAAAATAAATATTATATGTAATAATAATACATTTTATTTGAAGGCGCCTTTCTAGCAACTCAAGGACACCGTACAATAAAACAAGAGCAATAAAACAACAAGAGAAATAATATAAAAGTATACAAGATACATTTAAGTATTAAAAGCAACCTTAAATAAGTGAGTTTTGAGTCTTGTTTTGAATAATGTAAGGGAGTCAATGTTTCTGATGGCAGGTGGTAGTGAGTTCCAAAGCCGGGGAGCAGAGTGGCTGAATGCTCTGCTGCCCATGGACGATAGACGAGCAGAAGGAACAGACAACTGGAGGGAGGAAGAAGATCTCAGGGTGCGAGAGGGAGCAGCAATGTGAATGAGGGCAGACAAATATGGAGGGGCGAGATTGTGGATGGCTTTAAATGTTAACAGCAAAACTTTAAAATCAATTCGAAAATGAACTGGTAACCAGTGAAGCTGCTGCAGGACAGGGGTGATATGATGAGAAGAAGGGGTTCTGGTGATGATGCGGGCAGCTGAGTTCTGGACCAACTGAAGTTTACGGAGGGATTTATGAGTAAGACCAAAGAGAAGGGAGATGTGACAAGGCTGTGGACAAGAACAGCAGTGGCATGAGAGGTAAGAGAAGGGCGGAGTCGGTTAATGTTACGTAGGTGGAAGTAAGCAGACCGGGTGATGTTATTGATGTGCGAATCAAAAGATAGAGTGCTATCAAGGATGACACCCAGACTCTTGACCTGTTTAGAGGGATAAATGGAACAGTCATCGATAGAAATAGAAAAACTGTCAGTTTTGGAGAGTGTTGATTTGGTACCAACAAGCAAAACCTCCGTTTTTGCGCTATTTAATTTGAGAAAATTAAGAGAGAGCCAAGATTTGATTTCTGCTAAGCAGACTGTAAGGGATGAAGGTGGAAAACAAGAAGAGGGTTTGCCAGAGAGATAGAGCTGGGTGTCATCTGCATAGCAGTGGAACTGTATATTATATTTACGGAGAATATTACCAAGGGGGAGGAGATAGATGATAAAAAGCAGGGGCCCCAGGACTGAGCCCTGGGGTATACCCGAAGAAACTGTAAAATGCTGAGAAGTGAATGATTTGAGTTGAATGAACTGAGTACGACCAGAGAGATAAGATTTAAACCAGTCAAGTGGGATATTGGTGATGCCAAGAGAAGATAGTCTATTGATGAGGGTGCTGTGACAAATGGTGTCAAAGGCCGCACTCAGGTCGAGGAGAATGAGAATAGATATTAGTCCAGAATCAGCTGCCATAAGAAGGTCATTGGTGATTTTAATAAGAGCAGTTTCCGTGCTGTGAAGTGGGCGGAAACCGGACTGGAACTGTTCATACAGGTTGTTCTGAGATAAATGGGTTTGAAGTTGTGTTGCTACAATTTTTTCAAGGATTTTGGAAATGTATGGTAGATTAGAAATAGGTCGTAAGTTATTAAAATTAGATGGGTCTGAGCCAGGTTTTTTGAGTATTGGAGTAATTGCTGCTGTTTTGAAAGAAGCAGGAACAGTTCCAGTGGAAAGAGAAGAGCGAATAATGGCTGAAATGAGAGCGATGAGAGAAGGGAGACAGGCTTTAACCAAAACAGTGGGGAGAGGATCTAAATGAGAGGAAGATGACTTAGATTTGAAATAATAATAAGATATGAAATTTCTGAGGTTGTAGGGAGTAGAAAAGAGGAGAATATATTTTCGGATTGCGGAAGTTCCGATATAGTGCTCGGAAAGGATTGCGAACCAAGGTGCTGATGGATATTAAGGATTTTTTTATTAAAAAAGGTCATGATAGAATTACAGAAAGCTGTTGAGTGGAGGTGAGATGGTAGTGAGTCTGGGGGGTTAGTGATACGCTTGTACAGTGAAAACAGAGACGTGGTGTTACCTTCATTGGAACATATAAGATTGGAAAAATAGTTGGATTTGGTTTGAGTAATGCAGTTCTTGTATTGTAGGATGTGATTTTTATGCATTTCTTTATGAACAACAAGGCCCGTTTTTTTAGAAAGTCTCTCAATTTGTCGACCTTTGGCTTTCATGAGCCGAAGTTCTGGTGTAAACCATGGGGCAGACTGAGAGAAGGAGACAGATCTGGTTTTTAAAGGAGCAAAAGAGTTGAGAATGTAATGAAGACCGGTGTTGTAATGAAGAACTAAGTCATCTGGTGAGGAAAGGTTAGCAGTGTCAAGAAGGGAGTGAATACTAGCAGAAAAAGAGCTTAAGTCGATATGTTTTATGTTACGGAAGGAGATAGTACGGGGTGGTTTGGTGGAGGAAAGAGGGAGTGCAAAATTAAATGAGAGGAGAAAATGATCAGTTATTGGGAGTTCATTAGCTGAAAAGTCAGTGGGTGAGACACCAGAGCAGCAGATTAGGTCAAGGATGTGTCCTTTAGAGTGTGTGGGGACGTTGACATGTTGTTGAAGTCCAAAACTCTCAAGACAGGATATAAAATCTCTTGTAAGAGAGTTATTAATATTATCCACATGAATATTAAAATCGCCTAAAACTATAATATTTGGTGAGAGGGTGGTAATATGTGTTAAAAAAGCAGCAAAGTCACTTAAAAAGTTATTATTTGGTTTGGGGGGACGATAAATTATGGCAACATATGTAGGTATGGATCCAGAGAGTTTAGATAAAGTAGATTCGAAAGAAGCGAATGATGGAACAGGAACCGGCGAGATTTTCAAACTCTCGCGGTAAATCATCGCGAGACCTCCTCCGCGACCTCCTTCACGGGGTTGACAGGTGTAAACAAACCCTCCAGGAGTGGATTCATTGAGTTGCGTGAAGTCGCGGGGTTGTTGCCAAGTCTCAGTTAGACACAAAAAGTCAAGGTTGCGGTCACTGATGACATCCTGGAGAAGATGCCCCTTGCTCGTAAGTGAGCGGATGTTTAAAAGACCGAAGTTAATTTTGATATTGTCAGAAAGTATAGCAGTGTTAGCCGACC
This sequence comes from Danio jaintianensis, assembly GCA_903798115.1. Taxonomy (NCBI): domain Eukaryota; kingdom Metazoa; phylum Chordata; class Actinopteri; order Cypriniformes; family Danionidae; genus Danio; species Danio jaintianensis. The sequence continues at coordinate 3,477,831 of CAIGQV010000733.1, read as the reverse complement.
GGGCTAGGTTGGCTAAAACTTTGTGACTTACAGTCCGACCGGTGTTGTGAGGAGGACGACGAGAACGGGACCAAATGGACTTTATTTGTGTCGATGAGCCCTGGTGAGCACTCCGTCTGGATCCACGATGGATGTATCTCCGGCGGGGCAGGAATGCGAAGTCCGGATGGAGGTGTAGCACAGCTGGCAAAGGCGCTGAGAGATGGAGACGCAGGCGGTGTAATTCAGCAGCCGAGTACTGGAACAGTCCCAACGCGGGCTGGTAGACAAGCGTCAGGAGACACCAGGCAAGTGCCAGCCAGAAGTACAATTTGCCGGACAATATCTTGTACATTGTGCAAGCAGACGTTAACAGCTTAGACGCGCAGGTGAGCAGGAACCAGAAGAACCACAGGCGTGAAGCAGGTAAAATCCATAAAACTCAAACAGAAGTGTACTCAGACAGCAAAATTGTCCAAGTTTAGTAAAACCGGTGAGCAGCGGCAACAGATCATGCCAGCGTTCACTCAAACCGGATCTTAGCGCTGTGTGCTATGTGTGATTATATTAAGAAAACAAAGCATTCCTTATCAGTAATTGACCACCAACAATCACAAAAAAAATCTGTGGATGATTTTAAAATATATTCCAAGATCTAATTACATTTTATTTTCACTTAACTTAATTAATGATTGAAAATGTACGTTTTTGCTATTATTATTAAATTTTAAATTAAATAATTGATGTGTTTGCTGGGTAATTACATGTTAATTGTGCTGTTCATTTCTCATGTGATTAATCATTAGGTTGTTTTTTTTGTGGTAATGTTTGGGTTTCTGTTTGCAAATTATAATAGAAAATAAATCATAGAAAAGCTAAAGTGAGTGAGCAGTTGTGCTCTTTCATTACCGTGTTCTCTTTAACTTGCTCTTCACTAATGATCATATTACTCCAGTTCTTTCATCATTGCATTGGCTCCCTATTAAATATCGTATAAATTAAAAATTTTTATTGACTACCTACAAAGCCCTGAACGGCTTAGCTCCCCAGTATTTGAGGGAGCTCCTGGTGTATTATAGCCCCTCACGTCCACTACGCTCAATTAATTCTGGACAATTGATTATTCCCAGAATATCAAAATCAACTGTAGGCGGTAGATCTTTCTCATATCTGGCACCTAAACTCTGGAACAGCCTTCCTAGCACAGTTCGGGAAGCAGACACACTCTGTCAGTTCAAAACTAGATTAAAGACACATCTCTTTGCATTAGCATACACATAAAACACAAACGCTTTTGAAATACAAATCCTCTAAAGGATTGTTAGTCTGCATTATTTAGGGCAACCGGAGCCGGGAACACTTCCCAAAAGACATTATAATTTGAACGGCATCTGCGCTTATGTTAGTCTTTTTGTATTCCCGAGGTTTCCATAATCCTGGACCAGGCCGTATCCTGAGCAGCTGCTGTGGTGGTCATGGAGGAGTGGAGAGCATGAGACTGATTCCTGAAAGACCCCAGTGACAGACGAGTCTTCGCATTGATCCTGAAGGGCCAGCCTGTACACCAGCCGGTGACCCCTCCCACCTGCAGCTTCTCCATGATGGACGTCCAGCGTTCTCCAGCCTCCGGCGCCTAGACTGCAGCTCTGCACAAGACGTTTGGCCATAGGAGAAATGGTCGTGCCCAACTGAGCCTGGTTTCTCTCGAGGTTTTTTTTCCTTCACTTTCGCCAATTGGTGAAGTTCGTTCCTCGCCGCTGTCGCCACTGGCTTGCATGGTTCAGGACTTGTGGAGCTGCGCATCGATGGATTTGCTCTTCAGTGTTTGGACTTTCAGCAGTAAAAATTAAACCACACTGAACTAAACTAAACTGAACTTAAACTCTGAAAACTGGACTGACACTGTTTCAATTTACTGCACTCTTGTATGTGAAGCTGCTTTGACACAATCTACATTGTAAAAACGCTAGAGAAATAAAGATGAACTAAAGTGCATGCGTGCATGTATTTGTTTTTAGCTGTTGGTCTACCTAAGGAAATGTAAATCTCTCTCTTGAACTTGTAGAAGCTGTAAACACCCCTTCTCTGTCTCTTTTCATGTAATTCATATTCTTGTTGTAGAAATTCCATCAATATGGAGCGATTGGAGATTAACAGCGGTAAACAAATGCAACGTGCTGTTTGTTCCCTCTACCTCTGTCCATTCTGCACTACAAACTTATACAACCCTTACAAACTGATAAACCCTCAAAGAAAAGTCAACTGGAAACTCATCTTCAGCTTTACGTTTCGAGGGCAGTCATCCATGACGGTAATGTAATTTCTGAATAATTTATATATTGTATATTTATATATTGCAGTTCAATTTAGATGTTAAATACACATTTGGTTTATGTGTTTTGTATTTCTAAAAACAACATGCTGCACCCGCTTCGAATGTTATCAGTCGATTGAATGGGCGTTATCAGTTGTTTATCAGCTGATAGATATGGGCCAGTAGGGGCCTTCTGCGCCTAATGGTAGGCTCAGAAGGCTGTTTTCAACCATGCACATGGTTTAGCAGCTATGAGATATCAAATATCTGCTCTTCTCACGTAAATCCAGCAGAGGTCGCTCCGATTAACCCGCCCTCCTCCTTCCCTAAACCCAACCATCAGTTTTAAAAAAAAGCAATAAAAAATAAATAATATACTTGTTCGGCTTTTGTCGTACCTGCTTTCTGAAACCGTTCTTCGCCAGACTCAAGCCCCGTCATCGCTGTCAACTCCGCACCACGTCACAAGTCTGCCGACGTACACGGTGAGCCACTGTAGAAACTGACAACAGCTCAAAATCCATTCATATGGAGGTAAGCGTGTATACCGCCGCGCAGCGTTCGTTTTAAAGACAAAATACAGAATGAGCCTATGCTGATTATTTCATTCATTCTTTTCTTTTTGGCTTAGTCCCTTTATTAATCAGGGGTCACCACAGCGGAATGAACCGCCAACTTATCCAGCATATGTTTTACACAGCGGATGCCCTTCCAGCTGCAACCCATCAATGGGAAACATCCATACACACTCATTCACACACATACAATTTAGCTTACCCAATTCACCTATAGCGCATGTGTTTGGACTGTGGGGGAAACCGGAGCACCCGGAGGAAGCCCACGCCAACACGGGGAGAACATGCAAACCCCACACAGAAATGCCAACTGACCCAGCTGGGACTCGAACCAGCAACTTTCTTGTTGTGAGGCGATCGTGCTACCCACAGTCCAAACACATGCACTATAGGGGAATTGAATAAACTAAATTGGCTGTATTGTATGTGTGTGAATGCAAGAGTGTATGGGTGTTTCCCAGTGTTGTGTTGCAGCTGGAAGGGCATCTGCTGCGTAAAACATATGCTGGATAAGTTGGCGGTTCATTCCATGCAAAATTACTTTTTGAGACTGCCAAGCACTGTTGTGAAGTGACATGTACACTTGCGCCTACAAGGGTTTCTGCACTTAGTTATGTAAGATAGAGCCAATATTGAGGGGGAAAAAGGTGAACTTAGTTTTGCCCCTGAAGTAAAATTTTGGCAAATAAAACTTTTGTATTTGTTGTCATTCAACTTTTAAACTGGACCTATGATTCAGATCAGAGTTTTCATCCAAAGATGAATGGCGTGGCACTGAAGCTTCCGGCAGAATTGGGATGTCTGTGAACATGACCTGAAGTCAGTGGATCGCAGCGACCCGAAAATCTCTTCGTGTTGAACAGAAGAAACTTTTTTCTTTGAATGAACGAAATGAGAGTAACTGATGACATAATAAAAATTTTCGCGTGAACAAGTGTCTCTACCTAATTTCATGCCAGCAAAACATAAAATAAATAAAAAGTACTTTAGTTTTATCCATTGAAAACGCACACAAAAAACACACTGGTGATCTCAAAGCTTTCATTATTATTTAAGAAATTACAAATCTTTGTGGCACTAGACTGCAGTTTCAGCTACAACTCCGTGTATCCTCCCTGATTCTTGACCACCGCTGGAAGAACCTCAAACAGCCGATTAATGTACTTGTTGCATTTGGCTTCTGTCAGTTCCTCAAACCAGAACTTATGAATGGCAGCAGTTAACTCAGTCTTGATGGTCGGTTTAGCTTCTATCCGGAGGTACTCTTTCAGCTCATGCCACACCATCTCAATCAGGTTTAGGTCTGGGGACTCTGCTGGGGTCTTCACCCAGTTAATTTCCTCCGCAGCGATCACTTTTCCTGCAGCCGTGTGCTTCGGGTCGTTATCCTGGATAAATCGGTGATAAACACCAAAGTTTTCCCTAATGTACGGTGCAGCGGTTTCTCTTATGATAGTGTCTTCAAAGAAAGTCCCGTCCAATATCCCGTCAAGGATGACGATAGGTCCTGGTCCGAGTCTGGAAATGGCTCCCCAAACATGAACTTTCACACAACGCTTCTTCTTGGGCTCGAACTCTTGTCTTCCTGTTTTACAAACAGAGGAAAAGTGATCCAAAGTCAACGTAGTTTCACCTGAGAAAATGACATCGTGAAACATTTCCTTCTCATCGATCCATTTCTGAGCTTGTTGGAGATGTGCTTCTTTATCTGCGTCTGGGATCGTTGGACGAAATACATTCTTCCTGTATCGCCAACCAAGTTTTTGCCTGGTTCTGCGAATGCTTCGCTCACTGATGTTCACTCCAATGTCCCGCCAGAGTTGTTTTTTCACCGAGTTTGAAGCCATTTTATGGTTCTGGCTCATGATTTTCTCTATGGCTGTGATGATGTCCCTGTAAAACCAACATACATTAAATATTTTTACATTTAGGGCCTGTTTACACCTGGTCATGTGTTTTCTCTGATTGCTGAAAATGGTTTCATTTACATTTGATCACATACATGCGCCTCCACTAAACGGATATAAATTCGATCTTTAAATCCTGCAATATCTAGACATTTAACTAGGATACTTCAACTAAAGTTTCAGATATAGTACACCACATTTCATGGTAAAACATGCCCTTTTCTTCAAAATAAAACAATGAAAACAAATTGGTATATTTGTGTTTGTTATACACAGTACTGTGCAAAAGTTTTAGGCCAACATTAAATATGTTGTTTTACTGATGGTATAACAGATATATGTCACCCTTTACCACAAAACCAGTCATAAGTGTACTTTTTTTGGTCAATTTTGTCATTTAGATTTATACAGGGTGAATAAATTATCTTTCGGTGCATGTATGGTTTGTTAGGATAGGAGTTTGGTTAGAGTTTGTTGGAGAAAGGCTGTTTGTCTTGGTTTGAGCTGCATTTCTACCAGTGTTGAAAGCAATATTGTCTGAATTGATGGAATTGTGAATGTTGAAAAGTACAGACAGGGTTTAATCCATTGTGCCATTCCTTCTGGAAAGGACTTAAGTGGTAAAAGTTTTCATTTTCAGCATGATAATGATCCGCTAATTGCAGTGAAATCCTATTTGGAGAAAGAAAACAGCTGATGAAACACAGTCATGAAATGGCCTCCACAGAGTCCAGACCTGAATATTATAGAGGCTTTACGAGATCACCTAGACAGAAAAAGAAAGCTGGTATAGTGCTTTGGACTTTTGCACAGTACTGTATACTTTCATTAAAGTGGAAATCGATTTTCAAAATAATGTGACTCGACTGACTGCTTCACTTTAAAGCCCAACAAACACATGACACTGCATAAGTGTAAAAATAAGAGTAAGGAACCTACTGATTTATTTTGCGAGGATTGCGTTTGTAAACTGTGAGTTCTTTGTAATGTCTTCTGATGGTGCCGAGTGTTGCATTTACGCCGACGGACTTCAGATGGCGCTGTATTTCCTCGGTGGATCTCCCAGCAGACCTCATGGCCCTGATGTCTTCAGAATGAAGCTTGGTGACTTTGGTCATCTTGAAATGTCTTTGCCGTCTGTGCGGATGGATGGTATTTATCTACACAGAGGTCATGATGTCACTGGGGAAATAAGTGAGAATGAGTTGTGGATGGTTTCATGTGAAACATGCAAATATCCTAAATGGGAGTTTTATATAGGGTGATTTCAGGTTAAGAAAAGTATGAAGGGTGATGCCGTCGGCCCCTCCCCCGCAGATCACAAAACAGATCACCCCTCTGCGTACCAACGGCAAATGGATTTAGCACCGCGAGTGTGAGGTATTTCCCTTGTACGGTCAAACCGATCTGCGTCTCCTTTGTTTTAAATTTAACAGTTTAATTTGACCGTTTAATCTTTTCTTGTTCACAATCACAGATATTTTAGTGACAGTTTCGGAAGTTGTCTGAGTTTATTACGTCTGAGAGATTACTGCAAATTCACTACACATCTATACTGATATACTGTATTCAAACAGCAATAAGTTTAATTAAATTGACATGCATACATAAAGCGTAGTGCAAATCTAAATACCCCTTTATTAACCATAGGCTGTTAAACGAAGAATCAGTTGGATGTGATGACGTCAGTAATATGCAAATTGACGTACAATGTAATCTAGCAACATTTAGCGACTTTTCGGGCAGAGTTTAGCACCTTTTCATTGAAAATAGTTGGCAACACTGGCTCAGATCCCCACCAAATCAGTCGGTCCTGGCGTGGGTTTCCCCCACAGTCCAAACACATGCGCTATAGGGGAATTGATGAGCTAAATTGTCCATAGTGTATGTGTGTGAATGAGAGTGTATGGGTGTTTCCCAGTGATGGGTTGCGGCTGGAAGGGCATCCGCTGTGAAAAACATATGCTGGATAAGTTGCCGGTTCATTCCGCTGTGGCGACCACTGAATAATAAAGGGACTAAGCCGAAAAGACAATGAATGAATAGTATTTTGTATTAGGCCGATTGTTTGGTTCATTTGTGCATTGACACATCGAAAGAAAGATCAACATTGATCTGCTTCATGATCTGACTGCCGTCTCGCTTCATCTGTTATTTCTCTCTATAATGTAAGCCTATAATGCATAATTCTAGCCAACATTTTTTAAAATAAATTCATTCAATAGATTTTTACAAAACTTGACAACTGAAATGAGGCTATGTGAAAGTCTGACCTCTCCGATTTATACTTGGTGACGACTAGGGATGGCTGATGTGAAACTGAAGTTTCGACAGTGTCGAGATCCCGAAACGCAAGTGATTCGAAACACTGTACCGAAGCATGATCCAAAACACCCAGGTCACGTGACTAAGGTGATTTGAAACACCCAGGTCACGTGACTAAAGCGATTCAAATCATCGGCCATCTCAGAAGCGTTTTGAGGCCTGGCGAATCTGCGTTCGACTGAAAGTGTCGGCAAAAGCCTCTGTCTCAAATAGCCTAGTGGACCGTGCGTGTGCACATAGTCACTGTGCTGCAAATGGCCCGAGGTCGAATCCCGACTTGTACAAATACTCTGAAAATGACTTGATGCATTTTATTAATGTTACCTTTTCATGACCAAAACAAGATATATTTATTCACAAAGTGTTCATTCGGATGTCAGACCAATGTTAAAACAAAACACGTTACAAGAACAGAGCAGTTAAAAACTAATGTCTATAGTTGCATCACCCTGGGTTCGAACCCATTATCTCTGCATGCTAATCAAAAACTCTTACCGCTTCACTAAATCGCGTGAAGCTCTAACTCTACAACGTGGAGTTTAATACCTCAATTTGCCTAACTGTTTCTTTGCTGAAGCTGTTCCAGTGTAATACATAAAAATGACCACTAGGTGTCACTGCAGAGACGGGTTTCGAAGCTTCGACTGTTTCAGTGTGTCATGAAGCCTCACTTTGCCCACCACCATAGATATACTAGATGTCGCCTGGCCTATTGTTGTCTATTGGAAGGAATGCGTCAATAGAGCCGCCATTTTAGTACAGGGTAGCGCTCCTTTGAAATGAATGCGGGACCAAGGTGCAGTGGAGGACTGTGGCCATCCAGAGCCAGAGATATACACATATATACATATATCTATGATCGGGAGTTTCCCCGGTGGTCAGTACGCAAAAATTGTTTAAAAAAAAAAAAATTACGAAAATTATAATTTTACATCACTTTTCTACATCGATGGATCAGTGACCGCACGGGCATTGCCGATAAAGTGTGTGTGTTTGTGTGCATGGAAATGTATTATCCTCCCTCCCTATTAAATTTGATTTAATCCGTGTCCTGAAACACACACCCCCTCTCCTGCTTTCACTTCCCATTCTAACGGAGGGAGCGATTAGTTTGTGAATGAATCTCCGTTATGAACGACTCGTTCTCTTAGCCGACAATAATACAAGTTTCTGGCACCGCAGCGTCTTGTTGTCATATTTCATTTACATTGTTTGCTTATTTTATTCAACAAACTAGCATAAGCCTAGAATTCAGTGCGAGTTGATGCTACTTTGCCTTATGGTCAGTGCCGTAAGAGACTGTATTATCATCAATAACGTTACTTGTTGAGCACAAAAGTTTGTAACATACAAAAAACGAAATCTTACCTATGAAATGTTCTGCCCTTGTGCTTTGTTTTCTTTGTTTGCTCGTTACTACACCCGTAAGCAGCGCTAAAGTCCAGCATCTTCACATTGGCCCACTGTCTTGACTAGTGCGGTGTAATGATGTTTGTCCTGGGAGCACTGTACAAATATGGCGGCGCTATTGACGCATGCTCAGGGTCCGTATGCGATATCTAGTATATATATCTATGACCACTAGTGACCATGTCTGTGGGTGTCAAAATTAAAGTGCACCTTTTCGCTAATAATGTCTTATTACTTATAAACATAAATTAAAACAACAGCGTGACAGCTGAGCGGAATTTGGGGGAATAATAAACCGCGGAACTCTGGCCAATGTGAGGAGAGTTTACTCGCACGTGACTTGTTTTAACTGTTTTGGTCCGTTTAGAAACTCTGCCGTGTGAAAGTGAACCGCGCCAAGAACCAAAATAAACACGGTGACGATTTTAATCCCTGTTTCGGAACAAAACAAACGATCTACAGCTGTGAAAGCAGCCTCACAGTCATTAGCATTAGTTAAAACAGTGGTCTAGCATTTGGTAGAGCAGGCAGTCAAAGGGTTAAACAACTTCAAATAAAAGTTAAACCGTTGTTATGTTTTATCTTATGTGTTATTGTCAGCTCATATGCTCTCGAAATCATTCCAAGCTGATTTATTTATTAAGAATGAATGTAACATAATATATGGATCATGTTAGCATGCTAACACGGCTAGCGCGATTGATTATTAAATATCCGCGATCGTCGTCGCATATTATAAATAGTCTCTTAACTATTACACACGACTCCTCACTAACTATCCAAACGTTAACTCAGCAATATTAACACGATTACTCACATTTGCTGCATGAACATGTAAAAATAACTGGGTTAGCACATCCTGAGCTGGCATCCATCCCTCTACAGGAAGTACCACAGTAACAGTCCGTCGGAAACCACTGATTCATTTTACATTCCGGGTGGATTCTCCGACAACTTCAGAAGAGAACAAGAAATAACTCCGAAAAATTGGGTATCGACATAAATATATAACAAGTTGTGTGTATTATGCAAATATGTTGTACACATACAACATATGTCTAGCAAATTACAATGCGAGAAATAAGTCATGATGATTAAATTGGCAGCAAATCCTTTCATATTTACCAGTATTCAGAACGTTATATATAAATAATTACACAAAACAAACACAAGTTATAAACCGCAAACAAATTTAATTAAAGCTATGAGCAAATCCCATACAGTTTCCACAATAGTTTAGTAGCCAAATGTTAAATCATCCATCATCATTTTGCAGCACAGTGTATTATATTAGTGCAACAGAACGTACAAAAGACTTGCTGACGCACATCCACAGATATCATTGAATGTGAAAACAATATAAAACACTCCATAATTAGATAATATTGAGACTTCATACGAAACTGCAATGGGTTACATTTGTTTTTGTGTACTCAAAATGACAGTTTCTGTGGGTGCAGATTCAATAGAGGAGCCTAAAAGCGCTGGTATACTTCAAATGAAGAACAACAGCATAAACTACTAAGACGGTGACTACATGTACATGGACATCATTAATGGAATGATTTGCCTCAATCTGAATAAGACAATTATATGATGAAGGAGTTTACATGAGCTGCATTTTGAATGTTCCTTTCATGATCCTGTTTTACATGTTATAGCACATAGATTGATTAATGTCATTGCGTCAGCACGCTATCCACGTTTCCTCCGGAGTTTCATGTAATTTCGGGTGTTTCATTTTTAATTTGTCGACTTTAACCGCAGTTCGGCACTTTCACTTTCATTCAGGAACATTTCATGCATGCCCCCCGTGACAGACGAGATATTGGATGTGAGTATGAACTGCTGGAGGAGTGTTGTTTTAATGGAGTTTGGTAGCGCACGCCGTATGGGGAAAAGAATCTCCGCGTTTCGCGATGTGTGTGTCTGTGGTCCTTCACTGAGTCGGTAGGTGCAGAGAATAGTGTCAAACAGCCGTGTGTGTATAGACTATCCTGTCGCAAAATGCGGTGAAAATCCTACATGATGGTAATAGTTTGATTGCGGTGTTCACATGTCTGTACTACACTTCAATAATGCCACTAAAATCAGCATACTCCACATGTCTTAATCTGATTTCTGTTTAGTTCGATTATGACATTAATCAGATTAAATTAATCAAAAATCTCTGTTTACACGGTCGACTCTTAATCAGAGTATTGTCTTAATCGTATTAAAATCAGATTATTGGTGTCCATGTAAACGTACTCACTGATCCCCTCAGGTACTGATTATGGGCTTTATTCAGCGTTAAATGCTACCAATGTGAGTTTCAATGGCATTTTACCTGACATTTATTGCCTGCTAAAAGCAGCAGTGAGGCACGGTGGTTCAGTGGTTAGCACTGTCATCTCACAGCAAGAAGGTCACTGGTTCGAGTCCCGGCTGGGCCAGTTGGCATTTCTGTGTGGAGTTTGCATGTTCTCCCCGTGTTGGCGTAGGTTTCCTCCGGGTGCTCCGGTTTCCCCCACAGTCCAAACACATGCACTATAGGGGAATTGGATGAAGTAAATTGCCCATAGTGTTTGAGTGTGTGTGTGTTTGTGTGTATTGGTGTTTCCCAGTACTGGGTTGCGGCTGGAAGGGCATCCGTTGTGTAAAACATATGTATATGAATAGTTGGCGGTTCATTCTGCTGTGGCGACCTCTGAAATAGAGACTAAGCGGAAGGAAAACGAATGAATGAATGAATGAAAGCAGAAGCAGATAGTTCACCTCAGATCTAGAAAATAAAATAACTAGCAGATGGTTTGAAAATGAAAGTCAGAACTGTGACTGAGTGCAAACCAACAATATCAGACACTCAGTAACCTATTAATAATGTTAAAGAGCTTTAATGTGTTTTCATTAAATTAAAAACATTTACCATTTCTTTGGGAGTGCAGTGGCTGGTATTTAAGTCATGTCGGATCACTTTTGGTGCGGACAGACAAATTGCTTGTCGCTGAAATCTTGTCAGGACACAAGTCAAGCTGTGTAAATCAGATTCTATTCCTCAATTTAAGAAATGGTTGACTTATTTAAATCAAATATTGCACATGGAAAGAGACCTGTATGGAGTTATTGGTAACCTTGATAAGTTTTACAATATATGGCAACCATTTCTTGATCACCTGGACCAATATAATGTTAATTCTAATCAGCGGTGTTAATGCTTAATATGTTCACTGCCCCTATTGAGTGCCTTGTTGTATTTCCCTTGAAACTGTTTATATGCCCTAATTTTATTTTTCTTTTATTACAATTATTCATTCATTTTCCTTCAGCTGAGTACCTTTATTCATCAGGGGTCGCCACAGCGGAATGAACCGCCAACTTATCCAGCATATGTTTTACACAGCGGATGCCCTTCCAGCTGTAATCCAGTACTGGGAAACATCCATACACACTCATTCACACACATACACCAGGGCCAATTTAGTTTATTCGATTCACCTATGGCACATGTGTTTGGACTGTGGGGGAAACCGGAACACCCGGAGGAAACCAACGCCAACACGGGGAGAACATGCAAACTCCACACAGAATTTTATTATGATTTTTATTTAATGTATTTTGTAATTGTATTAGTGTTGTGTTGTTTGGGAGTTATTGTAAAATGTATAATTATCAAGCATACCTTTTGATCCCATCTACTTAATTTTTTCTATAATTATTCAATATTAGTTTTGCAATTTCAACACAGTTTAGAGTTTTAAATTGTTCTCTCAGTTGTGAAATTGGATCTGTACACTCATGTAGCTTTAAGAGTTCCCTTTTGAAAGTGACGGTCAACTGGCAAGCTGCTTTTATATAGCCCTGAAAGAGGTAGAGTTTCAACTTTAAGTGCCTTAATTTTTTAAGCCTGAACTCCAGTGTGCTACCAATTGTGCCACTGAGCAATAAACAGCTGTCATTCAAAAGCCTCTTACCTGTGCCGTGCATTTCAGTCTTCGGGTTTTTCTCAGATGTATGCTGTTGGCCATCAAAAATGTTTCATATCTGCAAAAGGTTCAATTGAAAACCTGCACTCTACTTTTCAGAGGATAAGGCACTGCTGGGATTTGAACCCAAGATCTCCTGTTTACGAGACAGGCGCTTTGACCAACTAAGCCACAGCGCCAGGTAGTGACATGAGTCTCGCCTTGAAATATTGAAGTCCAATGCGTTATGCATTACCACACCATTCTATACAAAACCATTGTCCAAAGCCCTCTTGAACGAGCAGCGTTTTTAAGCATTTGAGTTTGGTTAAGAAACAGACTGCTAAACAGATTGCTGCGTAAACACTCGTAATTCTTAAGAAGAAGCACTTCTGGCACCTGAACATAAGGCACTGCTGGGATTTGAACCCAGGATCTCCTGTTTACAAGACAGGCGCTTTGACCAACTAAGCCACAGCGCCACTGCTGAAAACCATGCATGACGGTTTTGTACAAAGAGCCTAAAAAAAGACAGCCTGTCTTGTGACCACGAAAGAGGCTGTTTAACACTATTTGTTGCACTGTCCATTACGCCTCAAAGCTGTAAGTTTCATCATTCATTACGTTAAGCTTTGCAAAAAAAGCACTACCATCACCTGGACTAAGGCACTGCTGGGATTTTAACCCAGGATCTCCTGTTTACAAGACAGGCGCTTTGACCAGCTAAGCCACAGCGCCACAGCAATTGACAGCGAGAGACATTTCCCTGATTAAAAAAAAAAAAATCCAACAAGAAAAAAACCAAAACGCAACAAAAACCAGCATGTCAGGATGTTGAAATGCTGCCAAGATGGACGTGGTCTTTTAGAGTATGGAGGATTATGTCTCAAACCTGACAGGTATGCTGGCCTCTGTTCAAGATCAAAGCAAAAAATGCATTTATTTATTTTTATTGAATCTATCCATAATCATGTGTTAAGTGTTTTTTGGAACCTCCAGTTACATTACATCCAAACCCAGTGTCAGCTCGGAAAATGGAAAGCAGGACGTAGCGCGCTTTCTCCTGACCAGACAGGGCTGAACCCAGAGGGATATTAATGAATTACTTGAGATATTTTTAAAAATGATTCTGTACGAATAACAACCAGCTTGATTTAAACAACAGGCAGTATCCTGTTTTGTCCACCTGTAGGACTTTTGAAGCCGTTCCTCAAGTCTGTCCGGCACTGAGCTGTAATATCTGAGCCGGCAGTGTCCAACAGAAGGACAAAGCATAATGCGCTGGGCAGGCTCCTGAAATTCTTTAAAGAAGCATGTGTTGTTTTGCAAGGACATGGTAGAAAAAGCACACAAAATCCAACTCTGGTGGGACTCAAACCCACATCCTTTGAATGCCTCCGTTTTCAGCCTAGAAGTCCAATGCACTGTCCTTTGTGCTACAGAGCCATGTAAAGTGTTGTTTTGAGGGTCCATTGTAAGGGCAGCCCATTTTAGTCTTCAACCGCAACAAAGGTACAAAACTTCAGAGTCTCAGATCAGTAGAAGAACCGCCCTGGGAGTTGGCAAAGAGGCACTGCTGGGATTCGAACCCAGGATCTCCTGTTTACTAGACAGGCGCTTTAACCAACTAAGCCACAGCGCCAGCACACCAAGGGATCAGATGGTTAGTATGAAAAGTCTAAAAAGAGGCAGAGTATCCCCTCTGAAAAGCTCCAGTTGCCACCTACACACCCAATGCGCTCTCCATTGCACCACAGAGCCATGAAACCCCACCTTTTGAGGCCCTATGGTGTGCAGAACCATTTGGTATTCTGGCTTTTGTACAAACATATGCTATTGGCCATCCAAAGAGTTTCAGATCAGAAAGCCACTCTCCCCTTATCTGAGGAAAAGGTACAGTTTGGATTTGAACCTAAGACCTGCTGTTCTCAAGACAGGTGCTCTGGCCAACTTAGTCTCAGCACTAAAAGAAAAAAACCTCTGCATACAATACTTCCAAACACAGTCTCATCTAAGACAGTGGGGGAAAAGCAATATTTACTATGCTTTCTACTCAATTGCTTTGCACATTCATAAAGAGGCTCTTGTACGACAAATCCAAAAGGCTTGATCTCAACAATAGGTGGCAGCCACTTTTGCCCAAAACCACAGGTTGTCTTTGAGTCATTTCTCAAGCCTACTCGGCACTGCAGCTTTTTCTACTCTCCCTTATTGAAAACAGCTCAATTAAGTCATCAGCTTCATTGTAGAGTACCCTAGTATCTAAGCCTGCACTGCGCAATGAAAGAAAGAAGCAAAACGGGATGGACAGACGCCTAAAATGTTGTAAACGCCCTACACCTAAGTCAGTGAAGAAAAAGAAAACCGCTTGCAACTCTGGTGGGACTCGAACCCACAACCTTTGAATGCCTCCGGTGATAGCCTAGAAGTCCAATGCGCTATCCATTGCGCCACAGAGCCACAGCACTTACTCTGTGTAGCACTGTTGCATGGGAAGCACTTTTTGGTACTCTCAAGCCCATAAAAGCACGGCTCTCTGCGCACTAGGCACTGCTGGGACTTGAACCCAGGATCTCCTGTTTACTAGACAGGCGCTTTGACTAACTAAGCCACAGCGCCTGGTGCTAAAAACGACGGTGAACTGGCAAGCTGCTTTTATATAGCTCTGAAAGAGGTAGCGTTTCAACTTTGAGTGCCTCGATTTCTAAGCCTGAACTCCACTGTGCTACCAATTGTGCCACTGAGCGATAAACAGCTGTCATTCAAAAGCCTCTTACCTGTGCCGTGCATTTCAGTCTTCGGGTTTTTCTCAGATGTATGCTGTTGGCCATCAAAAATGTTTCATATCTGCAAAAGGTTCAATTGAAAACCTGCACTCTACTTCTCAGAGGACAAGGCACTGCTGGGATTTGAACCCAGGAACTCCTGTTTACGAGACAGGCGCTTTGACCAACTAAGCCACAGCACCAGGTAGCAACAAGAGGAGCTAATCGTTTATACGACAAAAGAAAAAAAAAAAACACAGCAGTATCGCTGCATGTGTGAATGTCTCGCCTTGAAATATTGAAGTCCAATGCGTTATGCATTAGCACACCATGCTATACAAAGCCATTGTCCAAAGCCCTCTTGAACGAGCAGCGTTTTTAAGGATTTGAGTTTGGTTAAGAAACAGACTGCTAAACAGTTTGCTGCGTAAACCACAGCGCCACCGCTGAAAATTGTGCATGATGTTTTTGCACAAAGAGCCTACAAAAAGACAGCCTGTCTTGTGACCACGAAAGAGGTTGTTTAACTCTATTTGTTGCATTATCCATTACGCCTCAAAGCTGTACAGTTTCATCATTCATTTGTGCTTTGTAAAATGAATTTAGTGAACCTGCTCAATAAACATAATGATATACAATAGACATTTTGAAAAAAATGAATTGATCATTGGTTCATATTTATGCATAAACAAACATAACCAGAAAGAACAATCTAATCAATGTTTATAATTTACAAGGTGTATAAACAACCTGCATTTTTATCTCTAATGCACTTGAAATAACATTTAAAAGGCCTCAAATATATCAGTTCTGCTGTAGAAGGATGTTCTCATGTCCCCATTACCAGGGCCCAAATTCATGTACACATTATACTGATTCACAGTCTCAGCAGTGAAGGAGCTGTTAGAGCAAAACTCTCTCCAGGACCAAAATGGAGTACCTCTGAGCTATGGCAGGAAATGATCTGAACGGCTTAATGAGCTAATAAACAAAGTCTAAAAGTATTTTAGCAATGTTCAAAAACAATAAAGAACAAATCCAATATTGCCAGAGAAGCCATGCTATTATGTACAAGAGCACAAGTACATTGTTTTTGTCCTGCAGTGAACTGTCTCCAGATATCATTAACTCATATGTTTTAATAAGCTGAACAAGATGTTTCTTTTATGAAACATCTTGTTCAGCTTATTAAAACATATGACAAAATGAGGTTCTATTTCTATTTTAGATTCGATCACGTTGCATCACCACTCAAGAAGAACTATTTTTCACTACATTGCATTTCTGCAAAAGAAACAGCATTCCTTCAACTGCTGGACTTGGCATATGTACACAGAATAAAATAAAATATACACTCTTGGCAAACAGAATGGCAACTCTCCCACAGTTCCATCCCATTCCCCGGCCTAAATAACAACGTTCCCTAAATTGCTGTGTGACTCTTGTAACAAAACAATATCCACGTTTTTCCGCTTAAAAGAGCTCTGCCCGTTTTCACATTTCTTTTGCCCTATTCAAATTCACAGTACACAGCAATATCCAGTTACTTCTAAATTAAAGAAACTCTCCCCTCAAAATAAAAATTAAAGTACTCTTTCTCACTGCCCTCATTGATAAGTTTTCTCTTCTTTTTCAGATCATACACCTCTTTATTTATACAGTATCCTTCCATCAGTTTTAGGTCAGGAAATCGTTCACTAAAATAACACCACTTTTTTTGCTGAAGTCAAAAACTGATGAGAGTCACTGTACTAAAAGTGGATATTTGTTTTTACCCTGAAAGATGAAATAATCAATAGATGGTGTAATTAAGACTGTAATTTACACTGTGCGATTTCAACCACGATTTGGACATCTGAGACTAATTTGGGAAATCCTACAAGATTCCTGAAATCCTAGGCTAAAATCAGTGGCTTTTCATCGTTGGTTTGACATGTCCACCAACAGCCGCTTAGTGAAGTTTATTTATAAACTAATTTCGAGAGGGGTGGCGCAGTGGGTAGCACGTTCGCCTCACAGCAAGAAGGTCGCTGGTTCGAGCCTCGGCTGGGTCAGTTGGCATTTCTGTGTGGAGTTTGCATGTTCTCCCTGTGTTCGCGTGGGTTTCCTCCGGGTGCTCCGGTTTCCCCCACAAGTCCAAAGACATGCGGTATAGGTGAATTGGGTAAGCGAAATTGTCCGTAGTGTATGTGTGTGAATGAGTGTGTATGAATGTTTCCCAGTGATGGGTTGCAGCTGGAAGGGCATCCGCTGCGTAAAACATATGCTGGATAAGTTTGCGGTTCATCCCGCTGTGGCGACCCCAGATTAATAAAGGGACTAAGCCGAAAAGAAAATGAATGAATGAATGAATAATTTCGAGAGGATCACGTGCTTATGATTGCTCACAGCTGGTCCCGCATCAGCTCATGATTGATCCACCAATCAGATGATTCCTAACTCACTATAAATAACCAGAGTTTTCTTATCTCAGTTCCTTCGTCTTGAAGAATCTCCTCCCCCTACTTCCCAGATGGGTGACATGGCGGTCCAGTGATTAGCTCTGCTACCTCACAGCAAGAATGTCTCTGGTTAAAGTCCCTACTAAACCAATTGACATTTCTGTGCGGAGTTTGCTCGTTCTCCCCGTGCTCACGTGGGTTTTCCCCAGGTTCTCCGGTTTCTTCCCACAGTCCAAAAACACGCATACTAAGTAAATTGAACATACAAAATCGATACCATAGCCAAGCTCTTAGCAAGTGTACATCTCTTCTTAGCCATTCTATTAGCCAGAAATAAGTTGGGGGAGTTCATCGAGATCTACCTGAGCTCAAACTCCCCTCTCGCCCTGCAAACGGGAGGGAGCCCAGGGCTCGAGGATCTCATGAGCTCAGGGCTCTCTCCCGGGACAGCGTGCCAAACAAGCTTTATTATCAATCATCAGCTAAGTGTGAACTCTTGAAATGGCTGTTGCGATTCAATTTTCTCTCTGATGAAGTTCTGGCAGTGTCAGAAGATTTCAGACACTTACCTGCAGTGTGATTCAGCTGCGATGAGCGTCAAACCAACAAACAATAGGAGCGCAGAATTTGATGACTGTTTAATAATCTGTTTTATTATTGAGGCACGCTGTGAGCAAATGACCACTACAGATTTTATGTTTGCCGTGAGGTATCACTTCACAATGTGGGATAGTGAAGATAGTGATAGAGTTTTTCTGTGTCTGTGTTTGACGTCTGAGATCTTACAGTGTGACACGGGGATCATATTCATGCAGTCTGACAATTGTTTAGGCTTATTAAAAATCCCACAGTGTGAGCCAGGCATTTATACCAGTCTGGCGTGCCTCCGTAATAGTGTTTATGATCTATAAATAGGATTTTTAGGGTAGGGGTTGTGACAGACTATGCCTGTGACCTTTTCCTTGTATGATAACCACGGTAGTGACTTCTGAAAATGCTTTTTCATTAAAAACGTTTAACACATTTACACTGTGTCCTAACAACACACAATGCAACAAGATTCAAGAGACAAACAATTTGTCTGTCTGCACCAAAAGGGATGTGACACAACAGAATCATTTAAATACCAGCCACCCAACGAAATGGCAAAGGCTTTTAATGTAATTAATACATATTTAACCTCTTTAACATTATTAATAGGTTACTAAGTGACTGATGGTTTGAACTGAGTCACAGTTCTGACTTTCATTTTCAAACTGTCAAACAAGATCTGAAGTGAACTTTGTAAAATTCATGTAAAACGGCATTTAAACTCACTTTGGGAGCATTTAACACTGAATAAAGCCCATAATTAGTACCTGAGGTGATCTTTGTCGTAGTGTATGCTGTTGTTCTGCTGCTGCGATGTCACGGAAGTTTTAACATGGAAAAGAGAGCTTTTATCATGGTGTTAGTCCTAAATGTAAATAAATGTAAATGAGGACTTTTGTAGACATCTGAAAGAAATAAAGTCAAGCAGGTCAGTAACAAGTGTAGCTGCTGATGCTGTTTGTGGAGTTGTTGAATGATCCTCTGCTGACATTTTGAGAGACTGAATGTGTTTTATTTCATCTACGGCTGTGACTGAAGTCGGTAATTTTGAACCAATGTTAAAGCTTTTTTTTTTCTGGGTAATTTTCTAGTAAAGTCAACTTTTTGGGTTTACAATGTGGAGTCAATGGAAAATAAATACAGTAAAAAAGAGAAAAATAGAAGTTAAAAGTAAATATAAGACATTGTAAAGCTACAGCTTGTAAACGAAATGCACTTTTTAGCGTCACTGATTTAGAATTTCCATTGCATCGTTTAATAATTTAGATTAAATGTACTCAATTTTAATTATGACAATTCATTCATTTTCCTTCGGCTTAGTCCCTTTATTCATCAGGGGTCGCCACAGCGGAATGAACCGCCAACTTATCCAGCATATGTTTTACACAGCGGATGCCCTTCCAGCTGCAACCCAGTACTGGGAAACATCCATACACACTCATACACTACAGCTAATTTAGTTTATTCAATTCCCCTATAGCGCATGTGTTTGGACTGTGGGGGAAACCGGAGCACCCGGAGGAAACCCACACAAACTCCACACAGAAATGCCAACTGACCCGGCCGGGACTCGAACCAGCGACCTTCTTGCTGTGAGACAACAGTGCTAACCACTGAGCCACCGTGTCGCCATAATTATGACAATAGTTTATCTAATTATTTGAATCTACTCAATTACTTTAGTAACATTTACTTAATTCTTTAATTATATTTCAGAAATTGAGCAACTTTAACATTTACTCATTATTAAATGGAGAATGTAAAGCTTTCCATAAACAATCTCATGAAGGAAAAAAGTCACATGAATTCTTATTTTAAAACTAGTCTATAGCTTACCTTTCACCACCAACAGTCGACTGTTTCATCTTGTCATCAGTCAAGACATTGTTCTCCATCCAAATAACCCCAAAGGCTGGATCAAGAAATAGGACAGGAGAAAGGCAGAATTCCTCCAGCGCTCTCTTGCTGAGACTTTTCTACATTAACAAAGATGCCTTTGAATGTTCTTTGAATGCAGTGGATTAAGTTGACCATGTATTGCGTATCTTCTTTCTGCCTTTTCAAGCGATGGTAGAGAGAGAGAAAACACAAGTAATCACAGAATTTAGGGTTACAACTTTGTCCCACTGTAAGAGATCAGTGGCATCAGCAAAGGGCTTCAGTCTGGGCCCAAACTGACAGTGAAAATAGTCTCTTTGTGTCCTTTCAACAACCAAAACCTTTCTGTAATTTGTCATTTTTAGCTTATGCAATATATATATACTGCAATATATTATACAGTGTAGAAAATAACACTGCAATATAAAAATAATCTGTAAAACGGATGGTAAAAAAGCAGGTGTGGTTGCCTTTAAAAATACAGTAGAAACTGTAAAAGAATTTTCTAAATGTTACGGTAAACTACTGTATTTCATTCATTTGTAGTATTATAGAGCTGTGTACTAACGCTACACTTCATACCTTTGTTGCACATACAATTATTAATTAATTTTTTTAATTCTTTATTTGGGGGCGGCGCGGTGGCACAGGGGGTAGCACTGTCGCCTCACAGCAAGAAGGTCGCTGGTTCGAGTCTTGGCTGGGTCAGTTGGCATTTCTGTGTGGAGTTTGCATGTTCGCCCCGTGTAGGTGTGGGTTTCCTACGGGTGCTCCGGTTTCCCCCACAAGTCCAAACACATGCGCTATAGGGGAATTGGGTAAGCTAAATTGTCCATAGTGTATGTGTGTGAATGGGAGTGTATGGGTGTTTCCCAGTGATAGGTTGCAGCTGGAAGGGCATCCGCTGCGTAAAACATATGCTGGATAAGTTGGCGGTTCATTCCGCTGTGGCGACCCCAGATGAATAAAGGGACTAAGCAAAAAAGAAAATGAATGAATGAATAATTGTTTATTTGACATAGCTACATTTCCTCTGCAGTCCCTGGGCAGGAAATACAAATATCATAATAACATAAATTACATCAAGATTTAAATTAAACCCCCCACATAACGGTCACACATCTGCAAGCATTACAACTGCAGCCTGAACTGTGCTAAGGTGGGACTCTGTCTAATGTTATTTGGTAGATTATTCCAATTATTAACAACTCTTACAGAAAAAAAAGTGTGAATCTGAAAATCTTTACACAATCACCTCTTGATGAAGATCTAGTTTGTCTTGTAGTGTCAGTACAATGGGAAACAAAAACATTCAAAGGTAAATGTGCAAGATTAAGAACAATTTTGTACATTAAACAACAATTTAAAACAAGACAAAATATATATTTATTAATAATCAAACAGTGGTGATATCTCTTGGGTTTAATAGCTCATTTATATAAAGAATATAAAAGATATTTTCCTGCTTGAGACCATGAAGTGATAAAGTATGAAAAATGAGAGAATCCAACAAGACGCTTCAATTGTAAGGTGACTCCGTATAAATGTACAATTTCTAAGTTGAGGTGTCACTGTGCAAACTATTTTTTGAACATGTTTTTCAAAACTTAAATGAGAATCTAAAATAAATCCAAGATTTGTCAAATCTGATACATAAATACAACCATAAGCAGGTGGTGAAGAGAAAGTCATCTGATGAACCAAAGCGAATCCCAAACAACTATTTCCCAAAAGCAGAGAAAAGCACTAATATTTAGAAGATGATCAGTCTAGCTATGTTTCCATCAACCTATTTTTATGCGCATAAAAAAAATCGGTGGATGAAAACGCCAAGATGCGCATAAATTTTGAAAATGCGCATAAAAAATGTATGCGCATAACTGAGTAGGATAAACTTTTTATTCGATAAGAAAAGATGCGCATAAACTGCGATGGAAACACTTTTACTGAACAAATTCCAGTATGCGCATTAAAAAAAGGTCATGTGATTTGGTTATAAGAGATCATGTGATGATAAATATGTTTGTAAATGGACAAACCAGCAGGCTGAGCACATTGTAAAACATCTGAAATGTTGTTTTGGTCATTCTAAAATGCCGTAACCATTTCAGTATTAGTGTTATTATATTATTAATGACCTCCAGAATTGTTAAGAGCGTCTGTGCTCCGCGTCTCACGCCTTCAAACGCCACCACGCGTTCACTGTGTCAGCATTGCCTTCTGAGGCGCAAGTCATTTATTAAATGAAGAAAAGATTCACGCAGCTTCTCCTACCTCAGCAAATTCCGATTTTACTGTTGATATTTGGCGCCAATTAAACAGGAAGTGACGATTTTGTTCTCTTTTGACTCGTTGGATGGAAACGCTGCTTTATTCGCACATATTTAATGCGATATTCCAGTTTTGCGCATAAAGTTAATTCGCATTTTTGGATGGAAACATAGCTAGTGTCATTCACACACTACTAAACACCACAATGGTAACACATATAAATGTTGATGCAATTAACATTATTTATCAATATTAGATGTGACAAACTCTAATGTACATCACTGATGGGGGAAAAAAAGCTAAAAATAACCACAGTAATGTCAACAAAAAGGTATAAAAAAGTGAAGTAGGAAATTCTGAGGTTATTAACTGTATATATTAAGGGAACTTACTGTTCACCATGTTACAGATATGTTTACAGTGAAGATTTCACACAGTCATTGAGAATATTTGAGTGCAAAGTCATTCATTCATTCATTTTCCTTCGGCTTAGTCCCTTATCAATCTGGGGTCGCCACAGCGGAATGAACCGCCAACTTATCCAGCATACGTTTTATGCAGCGGATGCCCTTCCAGCTGCAACCCATCACTGGGAAACATCCATACACACTCTTTCACACACACACACACACACTACGGACAATTTAGCTTACCCAATTACCCTATGGCGCATGTGTTTAGACTTGTGGGGGAAACCGGAGCACCCGGAGGAAACCCACACCAACACGGGGAGAACATGCACACTCCACACAGAAATGCCAACTGACCCAGCTGGGGCTCGAACCAGCGACCTTCTTGCTTAGAGGCGATTGTGCTACCCACTGCACCACCTGAACCACCAACTATTCCAGCATATGTTTTATGCAGTTTTACTGGGAAACACCTATACACTCTCGCATTCACACTATGGTCAATTTTAGTTTATTCAATTCACTTAAAACTGGAGCACCCCAAGCGAACATGGGGAGAACATGCAAACTCCACACAGAAATGCCAACTGGCCCAGCTGGGACTCGGACCAGCAACCTTGTTGCTGTGAGGCCGCAGTGCTAACCACTAAGCCACAGTGTCGCCCCCAAGTGCAAAGTGTTTAGCTAAACAATTAGTTGTCAATGTAAGATACACAAATTAATTCCCGTTTGCACACACATTCATATGTAGCATACAGACCGTAGCTGATAAGCTGGATTACCCCTAAAAAAACCATATATCTAGGTGTTGTGACTTTTATGAGTCCCGGCTCCAGAAAGTCTGGAGCCAAAGGTCCTGTGCTTGACACCTTGTTTACCCAGGATGCTTTAATCGGCGCTGGGGGTCCATTGCTGGTGTTTATCTATGATGCAGATAGCGGAAGGGGGGATACGGAGTAAAATTCCCTCCTGCCAGCCTTTGCAATCCAATCACATTCCAAAACTCCCTCCAGATTTAATGAAAGAACTATTAGAACTCAAAACTCACTACAAATGGTATATAATGTGTTTGTTTGCAGTCTATATGCTCTGCTCTATAGCAAAAGTTGTTAAAATCTCATATGAATGTACCAATTCCCTTTTTTGTATCATATAGTACAGAAATGCTTAGATGCTGTTTATTGTGTGTTTAGACTGTCGTGTTTAGTACTGTTACGTTTCTCCTGCTACTTTACAACACATGATGCAGAGTGTATGATGAAAACTTATACGGCTTGCATTCTTTCATAGATATACTAGATGTCGCCTGGCCTATTGTTGTCTATTGGGAGGAATGCGTCAATAGAGCCGCCATTTTAGTACAGGGTAGTGCTCCTTTGAAATGAATGCAGGACCAAGGTGCAGTGGAGGACTGTGGCCATCCAGAGCCAGAGATATACACATATATACATATATCTATGATCGGGAATTTTCCCCCGTGGTCAGTACGCAAATTTTTTTTTTAAAAATGTAATTACGAAAATTATAATTTTACATCACTTTTCTACATCGAAGGATAAGTGACCGCACGGGCATTGCCGATAAAGAGCATGTGTTTGTGTGCATGGAAATGTATTATCCTCCCTCCCTGTTAAATTTGATCTAATCCGTGTCATGAAACACACCTCCTCTCCTGCTTTCACTTCCCATTCTAACGGAGGGAGCGATTAGTTTGTGAATGAATCTCCGTTATGAACGACTCGTTCACTTACAATAATACAAGTTTCTGGCACTGCAGCGTCTTGTTGTCATATTTCTTTTTCATTGTTTGCTGATTTTATTCAACAAAACTAGCATAAGCCTAGAATTCTGTGCAAGTTGATGCTACTTTGCCTTATGGTCAGTGTAGTAAGAGACTGTATTATCATCAATAACGTTACTTGTTGAGCACAAAAGTTTGTAACATACAAAAAACAAAATCTTACCTATGAAATGTTCTGCCTTTGTGCTTTGTTTTCTTTGTTTGCTCGTTACTACACCTGTAAGCAGCGCTAAAGTCCAGCATCTTCACACTGGCCCACTGTCTTGACTAGTGCGGTTGAATGGCATTTGTCCTGGGAGCACTGTACAAATGTGGCGGCGCTATTGACGCATGCTCAGTGTCCGTATGCGATATCTAGTGTATATATCTATGGCATTCTTTAATGCTCTGAATTAAAGTTCGTCCGTCCCTTCAGGGTGGATCCTTATTATGCATATGAGTGACCCAGAGACAAAGGAATTCTCCCGCTCAAACTTTGCTCTGAAACCATTGGTCAATCAGTAGAGAATGGGTGTGACTTGACCCAGAGTTAAAACCCATCTACTCCCCAACATCTGGGCAGAAAGGCCTCGGAACAACATCTCCGTAGAAGTGTCCCTGACACTAACGGTGCAGACCGCGTGTCTGTACCCACGTGACTCGCCTGAGTCCACGTTTCTAATTTTCCGGCAAATTAAACTCAGTTTAAAGTTTGCGTCTCACGTATCCTCCGATCTGCGTTGCAAACTCCACGCCAACGAAAGGACTTCTTAAAAGAATTCATCTTCCAAGCATCAGAGAAACTCGCGCCACAAGAGAGAGAAAGACCTACTAAATTCAGGTCATCGTTTCTGGACCGCTTCCTACCTACCGCCGAGGAAATGATAAGTTCAGTAGACTTTTTGCTCTGAATGAATGGCTATTAATATGGTGTAAAGAACAGAAATTGCTCTTTGCCAATAACTGGAATCTTTTCTGGGAGCGGCCTAGGTTTTTCCGTGCTGATGGGCTACACCCGAGCAATGCTGGAGCTGAACTCCTGTCGGACAACATCTCCAGGATGTTTCGTTCTATCTGACTAGTAAGTGAAAATTCACATTTTAGCCATATAGACTCTTGCTCATCCCGCTCAAATCACAGTAATGCATATCTGGCTAACCCCATAGAGACTGTGTCTGTTCCTCGTATTATTAGATCAGGAAATAAACTTACTGTGTGCTCTAGAAAAAAATCTATTAAGAATCAAACCAGAAAAACTGCAAAAAAGTGGAAATACTAATTTTTTAAAGCTTGGTCTCCTAAACATCAGGTCACTAGCACCTAAAGCACTTATCATAAATGAAATAATAACAGACAACAATCTTAATGCACTCTGTCTCACTGAAACCTGGCTGAAACAAAATGACTGTATTAGTTTAAATGAAGCAACTCCTTCAGGATTCTTATATAAGCATGAGGCTCGTCAGACTGGTCGTGGTGGTGGAGTTGCATCAATCTTTAGTGATATTCTTAATGTTAATCAGAGAAACGGACTTATGTTTAACTCTTTTGAAGTATTGGCACTTAATGTTATGCTTCCGGATATTATGAAAAAACCTATATTATCTCTCGCTTTAATCACCATATATAGACCCCCAGGACCCTATGTCAATTTTCTGAAAGAGTTTTCTGATTTTATTTCTGACTTACTAGTTAAAACTGATAAAATACTAATTGTAGGAGACTTTAACATCCACATAGATGATGCTAACGATACATTAGGGCTCGCGTTTACAGATTTACTACAATCACTTGGGATAAAGCAAAACGTTGTTGGTCCAACCCATTGCTTAAAGCATACATTAGATCTAATTTTGTCTCATGGAATTGAGGTCATTGATGTAGACATTATACCACAAAGTGATGATTTAACAGACCACTACCTCTTACTATATAAGCTGTGTTTACCTGAAATTAGCAGATCTGCACAGATATATCGCCCTGGTAGAACTATCGTCCCGTCCACTAA
The DNA here is from genome assembly GCA_903798115.1 of Danio jaintianensis. Classification (NCBI taxonomy): domain Eukaryota; kingdom Metazoa; phylum Chordata; class Actinopteri; order Cypriniformes; family Danionidae; genus Danio; species Danio jaintianensis. Next base: position 3,451,233 of record CAIGQV010000733.1, on the reverse strand, counting down.
AGATGAATTCACAAATAGCTTACCTGATCTTTCTCTATTTCTAAATAAACCCGCAAACGCAAATG
>CAIGQV010000733.1:3406239-3436168 GCA_903798115.1 Danio jaintianensis | reverse complement strand
GTTTGCTTTTCTTTGTTTCATTATAGCTCAGTAGTTCTACTTTTAAGTTCCTGTGTCACCTTTAGTTCATTGTCTGCTCTTGTTAATACTACAGTGTTCATTCATATGTGTTACTCCTGTCTCCAGTGGATGTTCTCGTTTGGATTATTGCATTTGTTTATATCAAATTAGTAAATTCGCTCTCCGTCTCCAGTCACCAGCTTTAAAAATGACACCAACCTTGTCAAGACCTTGTTGAAGAAAGCATGCATTTGATAAAATAAAACAAAACAAAACTTGATACTTACTCTACAGCTACAATTACAGCATTGAGCTCTGTAACCATGTGCCTGGCTAGGAGATCATATGGGCCCATACCTATGATGAGAAATTAAAAAAATACACATTTTTATTTGGTTGAACCTCTAGTACTCACTACTTGCATTGTAACTTGTTTATGAAAGTGCATATTTTAGAGTAGGGCTGCACGATTAATTGAAGGTGATCTTAATGCACATTTTTGAAGTATAATCAGCTGTTTTCAGATTGAGCAGTGTTTAGTAGTGATGGCTGTTTTCGAAACACTGCTTCATGATGCTTCATGTCCTTTTTGTCAAATTGGCAAGGTCATGTGATTTCAGTAAACAAGGCTTCGTTATATCATACGTGTTTTGAAACTTTTGAAAACTGTATGGTTCTCCACTAGGGGGCGATCTGTGTAATACCATCAAATCCACATGAATCAAGCAGGTTTACTCAGTTTGCCCCTAGTGGTGAATCACTGAAAAGGTTTTATACTATTATAGTTCTTACCTGATATCGAATCATTTTTAGAAAGAGACATTTGTAAAATAAAAGAAATGAAATAATACATGTAAAATTAATGATAATAGTTAATAGTCTCTTGTTAGCCTGTTTAGCAGAGTCCACCATTGAACATACAATATATAAGCCTTGAGAACGCCTATTATGCAGACACTTAATATTTAATGATAAAAGATGACAAGGTTATTTATAGTTTATTTTTCCAATTTAAAGTTGGCAGTATGTTTGAAAAAGTCAATTCTAATGCATGTTTTGTTGCATTTACACAGTTTTGACCACCGGGTGTCCCAAGCATGTGTCTTTTCGAATGCTTCGTTTCTCCCACCAATAGCGTTTAATACACATAGTTCATAGTTCAGTGACAAAAGTTTGTGGACGATTAATTTGACGTGTTCCTGAAATCCTAAAATATCGTTCTGCAATTTAACAACTGTTTGCATCGCTTCTCAGTGATCTTTATGGCTCTGTGTTAATGCTGATCTGAAATCACGTGAAAAAAAACACATTTAATAACGTGTTTTTGCTCCAATCTCACCTACTAACTTCAGTCGAGTGTTAGAAATAAAACATTCTGTGAAATGATCCGTGTTTATTAGTCACATTGAATCAATAAAAGCAGTTAAATGGGCCCTTTTCACGAGACAGTTACGACTTGTTTAACAATCATCTGCATCTTAAATCCTTGAAAGATTTTAATATTTAAAAACTTATGTACATTTATAAAGCTATATTTTGTATTATATCAGCTTCGCAAAAACAAATGAGCGCTTTTGTGAGGTGTGTGTAATGCAGTGTGTATGGGGGCGGGACAGTAAATATGACCAATTATGACAGCTTACACTGCTGAGAAACATGAAAATGTGAAAATGCTTTATCCTCTGTTTGATTTTCTGACCGTGTCTCTTCTTTGTGGCCTATTTGCAGTTTGAGAGCGCCCTCTGCTCTTTGGAGGATATTTACCGCTGCTCACAGAGCTGTGTTTCCGACCCAGGCTCATTCTGAAAACGTACCCCTATTTACATTTCTGGAGACCGTCAAATACGTCCTAGGAGGTACGTTTTTTTTTGCAGTTTTTGTTTTCGCGAATCCACCAGAGGCCGCTGTGTACGCTTTTTCAGATCTCAAATTTCTCTCCCGAGTGCCATTCGCGCCTGCTCTTCTCTCATAAATCCACCAGAGGCCGCTGTCGACTGACTGACTGACCAATCAACTGACCCAACCTCCCACTTCCCTAAACCCAACCGACAAATTTAAAAAGCAATTCAGAGAAAGAAAAGCCCTCGTCGGATTTATACCACATTCTCACCCTGTTACTTGTTTATTTAATTTTTTGGCTACTGTTTTTGTCTTACCCGCCGTTTACCGGACTCAAACCCCCTCGTCGTGGTCATCTACTCTCTGCCTTTCAAGTCCACTGACGTACATGGTGAGATAACTGGACAAACTGATAACAGCCGGAAAGCCGTCCATACGGAGGTGAGCGGTCAGCTGTTAAGCGCAAAAATGAACGGCGTCATACCGCCCCGTAGCCTACATTTCAAAGATGAAATGCAGTCATACGTACTTCTGGCTACATAATTCACGATCTCTAGAAATGTATATAGGGCTACGTTTTCAGAATTAGCCTATGTTGTGTGTTTCCCTGACAGCTTTTTCTGAATCGTAATCTCAAATTTCTTATCAACTAATCGTGCAGCCCTAATTTACAGCATTTTTAATGGTACTCACGAGAGCTGCCAAGACACCATCCACCTCCGTGCAAGTAAATGATGGCTCTTCTTAGCTCTCCTGTTTGTTCCAGCTGATTGGGTTGATACACAATCACCTCGACCCCATCGAAATTCTCATCTGCTACCTGCACCCGGTCATCTGACACAGGTACGACTCGCTCTGCAATGGTGATGAACATCATAACTCTCATGTAGTCCAGAAGTCCCACCTGCTCACTGAGTTCCGCCTGTAAAGAAGAAGAAAAAAGCATTGAAAGTCAAGCTGCAGAATTTATTATTATATATTGCAATGTGTGAATCAGCAATAGTCACATCGCAGGATGTGATTCAGGAATATAGTTGACCAGGTACAACAGTTCAGAACACGTGACAATTTAAGAGTCAATTCAGTTTAACCACAGTAAAGTGAAGTGAAGAATATTTATAAGCTAATTTCGAGAGGATCACATGCTTATGATTGACCACGGCTGGTCCCGCATTAGCTAACACATGATTCACCAATCAGACGATTCCTAAGTCAGCATAAATAACCAGAATTTTCATACCTCAGTCATCTTCGTTTTGAAGAATACCCCCTCCCACCCCTACTCCTCCTCCCTTTACTAGATAGGGCGGCATGGCAGCCCAGTGGTTAGCACTGTTGCCTCACAGCAAGAATGTCACTGGTTCAAGTCCTTTCCAGGCCAGTCCACATTTCTATGCGGAGTTTACATGTTCTCCCCGTGCTCGGGTGGGTTTCCCCCGGGTTCCTAAGTTGGCACCATAGACGAGCTCTTAGTCAGCAGTAGTTCTCTTCATAGCAATCCCTAATTGTCATTAGCCATAAATAAGCAGGGGAGATCTCGAGATCTACCTGAGCTCAAACTCCCCTCTCGCCCTGCAAACGGGAGGGAGCCCCGGGCTCGAGGATCTTTTGAGCCAAACAAGCTTTATAATCAATCATCAGCTAAGTGTGACCTCTTGAAAGTTTATCAATTGTGTGTGTTTTTAAGGCCTGTGACTGTAAATGTCATAAGCAAGTTTAAAGCATTTAGACACAATGAATTACTGCGTATGTAGCTTTAACAAGGATTAACTGTATATAAATATGAAGAGTGAACAGCTCTTCAGAGTGGTTATTTGATTTCTGTACCTGAATACTGTTCCTTCATTCGTATATCTGCTCTACTGTATTTAACTACGCTTATACTTTGTTTATTAATTTTTATGCAGATGCACTCCCCTACAAAATCATCCTAATCAATGTAAAATTACTCATTCTTTCCAAATAGAGCTGTTAAATTTATCTTGTGAAGTATCGCAATATAAATCGCAGAAAATCCAAACATCGCAGTGGCTTTTTCCAATATTGTGCAGCCCTAATTGAAAGGCAGTGTTTGGGTTATTTTGTGCGAGAGCTTCCACTGAAAGTCACATGGATCAAGACTATTTTCTCACAAAGGTTATGAACAGGGCAGACGCATGGTTGATCAGCTGAGATCATCTCACTAATAGCCAGAAGCCCTTAAACTTTTGCTTCAGTGGATAACAATCCATCGTTAAGCCACTTGATGTTACGTGATGTTACTCCAGCATGTGTACTACAGTTTTTAAAGGTGCAGTATGTAAGTTTCTGACTATTCTAAATCATAAAAATATAATATGTTCGCATAAACTAGAAACATGCCAAGTATTTGTTTATCTGAGAAACAATGCTAAAGTCAGTTATTTTCCTTTGACAATGTGCGTTCCTTGTCGGAATGTCTGTCTTTGATCTGATCTGTGTAACTCCGCCCACTTCCAATTTACCCAATTATATTTCAACACTCCAGGATGACTTGGTGGAAAACACAATCAAGAATAGCACAATAAATTAAAAAAACAAACGCAACTTATTTCCATTGGGGTCCTTGATGTGAAGTACAGATTATACTACTCACAGTAACAGCTATACTGTGACACTACATTATAAAAATAAACACAAATACAATCACAAATAACCATTAAAACACCGTAAAAATCCAACAACAAACTATTCTGAGAGCCAGCTTTTAGATTTTGAACTAAAACTAATTAGATTTTTAATACTTTTAATATCCACAGGCAGTTTATTCCATAGCAATGCCCCAGAATATTTAAGTGAAGTTTATTTATAAACTAATTTAGAGAGGATCACGTGCTTATGATTTACCACAGCCGGTCTGCATTAGATAATCACGATCCTCCAATCATATGACTCCTAAGTTCATTCATTTTCTTTTCGGCTTAGTCCCTTTATTAATCTGGGGTCGCCACAGCGACCACAATGAACCGCCAACTTATCCAGCATATGTTTTACACAGCGGATGCCCTTCCAGCTGCAACCCATCACTGGGAAACAACCATACACTACGGGCAATTTAGTTTACCCAATTCACCTATAGCGCATGTTTTTGGACTGTGGGGGAAACCGGAGCACCTGGAGGAAACCCACGCGAACATGGGGAGAACATGCAAACTCCACACAGAAATGCCAACTGAGCCAGCCAAGGCTCGAACCAGCGACCTTCTTGCTGTTAGGCAACAGCACTACCCACTGCGCCACCACGCCGCCCTTGATTCCTAAGTTCCTATATAAAATCAGTCTTCATTCCACATTTATCTTCGTCTGGAAGAAACCCCCCTTCCTCCCCTTCTCCTCCTTTTTTTCTCATAGATTGGGCGGCACGGCGGCCCAGTGGTTAGCACTGTTGCCCCACAGCAAGAACACCGCCGGCTCTGGTCTTTGCCGGGCCGGTGGATGTTTCTGTGCGAAGTTTGCATGTTCTCCCCGTGTACGTGTGGGTTTCCCCCGGGTTCCCGTTTCCTCCCACCGTCCAAAGAAATGCGTCATACGTAAAAGACTAAGCCAAATGGGCACTTTGTCAATCACCAGCAGTGGCGGATTTAGGCATGGGCAATGTGGGCGATCGCCCAGGGCGGCATCTTGCTAGGGGCGGCATGGAGAAACCCACCATTAGTCATTAGCTATTTCAGCCCGGGAGTATTTGAGATCTACCTGAGCTAAAGTTAGGGTAATTAGGCAAGTCATTGTATAACAGTGGTTTGTTCTGGAGACAATCCAAAACTAATATTGCTTAAGGGGGCTAATAATATTGACCTTAAAATGGCTTTAATAAAATTAAAAACTGCTTTTATTCTAGCCGAAATAAAACAAATAATTCTATAATATTCAAATATATTATAGGAAATATTGTGAACATTTCCTTGGTCTTTTAAACATCACTTGGGAAATATTTTAAAATAAATAACAATTTCAGAGGAGGGCGAATACTTTCGACTTCAACTGTATATTGTGTGACTATTGTCTAAAGAACAACCCAAAAATGTCCTGTGTTTGTTTTTTTGTTGTTGACCGACCAATTTATGCAATCAGAAAGTGGTGCTGCCAATAATGCCCCTAAAAGCTGTCAAAGAAAACAGAAGAACCACAGATACTCGCATGCTCACTGTAGACCACTGTGGCGAAGCCAAATAAGAGTTCTGTGTGCTGACTGACAAAGAGCTGTGTTTCTGATTATCTGTGTAGAAAGAGAGGGTTTTAGAAATCGAACGGTGTTTGTAAGGCCAAGTTAACTGTCCCATTTAGAAATAGTCACTGGCGGACTGCAGAAATGTTTTGATGATAATGTAAGTTAAAAAAATACCCACGACTGGAAACACTAGCAAAGGCTAACTTGCGTGTGCCAGCAACAAAATAGCTTGTACTTTCTCATTTTTGTACTTGTAAATTCATTTAAATTTAAACTCCATCTCACCTCACAACTTAACACCCCAGTGCACACACACACACACACACACACACACGCAAAGTGAATAAGCATCAAGTCTATATGTTGATGTGTACATAAGTTTTTTCTTTGTCACATTGTGAGACATGAGGATACAATTTCATGCTTTGTTTTTTAGCAAAATCTCAGACATAGTAAACCTACAATATGCATCATTACCGCAACCAATGTTCATTAAGTGTTCATTCATTTTCCTTCGGCTTAGTCCCTTTATTTATCAGGGGTCGCTACAGCGGAATGAACCGCCAACTATTCCAGCATATGTTTTACACAGCAGAGGCCCTTCCAGCTGCAACCCAGTACTGGGAAACACTCATTCACACACACTCATACACTACGACCAATTTAGTTAATCAATTCCCCTATAGCGCATGTGTTTGGACTTTGGGGGAAACCGGAGCACCCGGAGGAAACCCACGCCAACACGGGGAGAACATTCAAACTCCACACAGAAATGCCCACTGGCCCAGCCGATACTCAAACCAGTGACCTTCTTGCTGTGAGGCGACAGTGCTAACCACTGAGCCACCGTGTTGCCCCTCATTAAGTGTTCATTTATTCAATAAAAATTAAGTTTCCTTTTCAATTCATTCATTCATTCATTTTCTTTTCAGCTTAGTCCCTTTATTAATCAGGGGTCGCCACAGTGGAATGAACCACCAACTTATCCAGCATATGTTTTACACAGCGGATGCCCTTCCACTCAGCATTCCCATTCACAATCAGACACACTCATACACCTGTACTGCATGTGTTTGGACTGTGGGGGAAACCGGAGCACCCGGAGGAAACTCACTCGAACACAGGGAGAACATGCAAACTCCACACAGAAACGCCAACTGGCCCAGCCGGGGTACGAACCAGCGACCTTCGTGCTGTGAGGTGACTGTGTTACCCACTGCACCACCATGTCACCCACAATCAGTGAAGCTAGTAATGCTGTTTGTGGAGTTGTTTAATCCTCTGTTTTAATTCAGTTGGTTTGGTGTGAGGCTGTTCCTGTATAGTTTTATTTCTTGTTCTTTCCTTCAGTGATTGTGCTTGTTAACAGCAGGTGTTCATCAGTGTCTGAATTCACTCATTTGTGGTCATTCACTCTGTCTAGTGGACTAAACTAATCAACTGATTTAGGGACTAGTGAATGAGAGTGTATGGTGAGATTTTAGACACTCTGATTACTTTCCCGAAAACAAAGGTTAGATCTGTTACAATTATTTTCCGTATTTTGTACAGAAATAAACTGTTAAACAGGTTTTTCACTGTAGATTGTACAGACTTTTACTGTTAAAATTACGGACATTTTTTACAGTGTAGATGCGATGTACTTAATTGACTTTAGAGTGACTTTACACTGTAATACATACCTGTTAACAGTTCCCGCATTTTGTGATTCACAAGTGTTTTCTGTTTATCTGCAGTTGTGAATTGCATTATGGGATGTGGATCTCTGCTCTGTCCACTTTTGATGTTGAAAATTCAACTCTACAGTTTAACACAGTGACTTTAAATGACGTTTTAGTCGTTTGAGATAATATCATGTGTAAGAAATAATATATAGAGAAATAAGTCTGTAAAATGGCAGTTTATTACAAGGTTTTTTACACTTTTCAAGATTAAAAGTTGTTATTAAATTACCATAATGCAATTCAAAAGCATAAATAAATGGGAAAAAATATATAAACATGAATGTTTTACAGTGTAGAAAGTCAGCACTGCATGTTTTAATTCTTGTTTCACAAATCATGAACCAATCAATAGCATGGACACAACAATAAATCTTGAGTAATTTAGTTTGCCAGCCTTTCAGGGGAAAAGTTAGTGATTGTAAACTTATCACACTGATTGACTTGTACAGTATCACACTTGCAGCTGTTAAACACTTATGGACTCTTCATGGCCTCTCACTGTTTAAGGCTCAATTGATAGTTTTCACGTGTCGACACAGCATTAGGTGAACACCCCCCTGGCTGGAATAACATTACTATCTCCCGCTGACCGCCAAGTCACGGGCTGACTGATTTCTCTTTTTTTAAGCCAAAAAGACTGATAACTGTTGTGCAATAAGATATAGCGTTACTAACCGATGTGAGACACGCCTGGGCTGTGCTTCTGGAGAATTCCTTCATAGAAAGATCAGCCAGAAAGGAGAAATTGATGGATCTGAGTCGAATGGTAGCATCATTGACTTATAGCAATCTATTTTACCTACAACTCTCAGTACATTTGTGTGCTTTTTATACAGTTTCTATTCTAATTCGCAGGTCAAGTGCAATTAAAGTATAAATTGAAATGCAAAGTATTAACAGCAGAAGTGAACGAATAGATTTTTCCCTTCCAGCTGCAACCCCGTTAGGTGTGCGCATTAAAAGCGTTGGATGCAGCTCACCTTGCCACTGCACCAAGTCTGCATCCAGACCCCTCTCGAAATATGTGGCGCCCTCATATGGTCACCAATAAAACTGAATGTCAACCAGTGGTCATGTTTGGTACTGCGGCCAAACTAAATCTTACTGAAAGCAATTCTTTTGAGATGTCAACTTCAAATATAGAATACAATTTGTTCAGATATTTAACTTAGATTTTCTGTCAAATTTGGGCTAAAACAGGTTTTGTAAAATACATATTTGAATGAATATAATAAAATAGGAATTTATTGTTTTATTATTGGGTGGCGTGGTGGTGCAGTGGGTAGTGCTGTCGCCTCACAGCAAGAAGGTCGCTGGTTCGAGCCTCGGCTGGGTCAGTTGGCGTTTCTGTGTGGAGTTTGCATGTTCTGCCCATGTTCGCGTGGGTTTCCTCCGGGTGCTCCGGTTTCCCCCACAGTCCAAACACATGCGCTATAGGGGAATTGGGTAAGCTAAATTGTCCGTAGTGTATGTGTGTGAATGAGAGTGTATGGGTGTTTCCCAGTGATGGGTTGCAGCTGGAAGGGCATCCGCTGTGTAAAACATATGCTGGATAAATTGGCGGTTCATTCCACTGTGGCGACCCCAGATTAATAAAGGGACTAAGCCGAAAAGAAAATGAATGAATGAATGTTTTATTATTATCATAAATCTAAAAGCCAAATAACTTTTAATTCCTTACAATTTTGGAGCTTTTTACACTTCAGCTACAATCTGACAAGTGTCTTCTTTAAAATGAGACCAAGCTTAAAACTATGCACCAAAGCATTGAATCATTTAAGTAGTACAGATCGTCTTTGTGTATATATTTAAAAAGTGGGGGCAATTAAAGGCATAGTTCACCCAAAAATGAAAATTCTGTCATCATGTACTCCCCCTTTACTTGTTCAAAGCCTGTTTGACTTTCATTATTCTGTTGATCACAAAAGCAGATATTTTGAAGAAAGCTGGAAACCCGTAACCATTGACTTGAGTATTTTTCCCCTACAATGGAAATCAATGGTTACATGTTTTCAGCTTTCTTTAAAATATCTTCATCTGTGTTCAGCAGAAGAAAGAAACTCATAAGGTTTTGGAACCGCTTGAGGGAGAGTAAATATTGAGGACATTAGCATTTTGGGTGAACTATCCCTTTAAGGCATTAAACAGGCAAATATTTCAGACTCAATGCCATCAAACAGCATCGCAGTGTGCATATGATGAAGATCCCTGCCCTGTCATCACCCTGCAGCTGGAGGAAAGCAACGTGAAAGTCAAATGCACAAATGTGTGATTACGTTAAGCGATAAGCCTCAGAGATGATGTTAACTGTATGGTGATGACCAGATCATATGGCTGATTCCAGAGCTCCAGGCACAGACTGAGTGTTCAGTTCAGGCTCATCAGCGGCTTTAGGCTCTGCACTTTAGATTGCTGCATGTTTTAGTTGAAAAAATGTTCTGTTCTTTTACTCATTGATGATGAAGGTCATCTAATAAAGTGGTCTAAGTTTAAATGTTAGAAAAAGAAAAACATCATAAGACATCTTGGGTAACACTTTACAATAAGGTTGTATTATTTAATGTTAGTTTTAATGCATTTACTAACATGAACACACAATGAGGGTGACACGGTGGCTCAGTGGCCTCACAGCAAGAAAAGGTCGCTGGTTCCAGTCCCAGCTGGGTCAGTTGGCGTTTCTGTGTGGAGTTTGCGTGTTCTCCCCATGTTGGCGTGGGTTTCCTCCGGGTGCTCCGGTTTCCCCCACAGTCCAAACACATGCGCTATAGGGGAATTGAATCAACTAAATTGGCCGTAGTGTATGTGTGTGAATGAGTGTGTAACGGTGTTTCCCAGTACTGGGTTGCAGCTGGAAGGGCATCCGCTGTGTAAAACATATGCTGGATAAGTTGGCGGTTCATTCCGCTGTGGAAACTGAATGAATGAACAAACAATGAAGTATACATTTATTACCGTATTTGTTCATGTTAGTTATTGTTAGTTAATAAATATACAGTTCTACATTGTTAGTTCACGTTAACTCATGTTGCATTAACTAATGTTAACAAGGATGAATTATGATTTTAATATGGCATTAGTAAATGTTGAACTGTGATTAATAAATGCCGTACAAGTATTGTTCATACTTAGTTCATGTTAGTAAATGCATTAACTAATGAAACCTTATTGTAAAGTGTGACCACATCCTGCCATACCAAAAGAGTACATTTCCGTAAAATGAACCAGAGAGAGTCTGCGCACATAATTTATTTACATAATTTAGAGTCAGCACCATTATTTATTTGTATTTATTGTATATTTATACTGTTAAAAAAATGCAGGGTTGCACACAATTAATTAATGTTGTCACAACACAAATCAATTAAGTTAACAAATTTTAAGTGGGGCGATGCGGTGGCTCAGTGGTTAGCACTGCCCCCTTACAGCAAGAAGGTCGCTTTGCATGTTCTCCTCGTGTTGGTGTGGGTTTCCACCGGGTGCTCCGGTTTCCCCCACAGTCCTATAGGTGAATTGGGTAAGCTAAATTGTCCATAGTGTATGTGTGTGAATGAGAGTGTATGGGTGTTTCGCCATCTGCTGTGTAAAAAACATATGCTGGATAAGTTGGCGGTTCATTCCACTGTGGCGACCCCAGATTAATAAGCTCCGGTTTCCCCCACAAGTCCAAACACATGCGCTATAGGGGGATTGAAAAAACGTAATTTCTGCAGCTGGAAGGACATCCGCTGCGTAAAACATATGCTGGAATTGTTGGCGGTTCATTCCACTGTGGAGACCGCTGATGAATAAAGAGACTAAGCCGAAGGAAAATGAATGTATTTTAAGTGGATTGGACATAAAACAATTAAGTTGTCCCCCCAAAAATCTCAAATATGTTGTTGTTTTAGCTCATTTTAAATAAGTAGCTCAAACTAGCAGCAAAATATTTGCTTGAGTGCACACTCCCTCTTGTAGTGTTTTTGTTACTTGTCTACACACAGGGTCCGAAATAAACGTAATTTCACTTCTCTGTATGTCTGCACATGTGGTAGAATGGACAATAAACTTTTGACTTTGACAAAACACTGAAAAGAATGTATATAGTTTAGTTTTTAGCCATATTTCACCTCACTCCAGCAACTGTTACTCAACTGCACAACACAAATTTACAGTTAAAAATGGCTCAAGATACTTATTTACATATACAAGTATATATGATTTAAATCGTAATTTGTAGTAGCAGACAAATTGAACAAAATTGGGGATGAAAGCGCCTCAACAAAACCCTACTCTCCCGTATTTAAGGTGCGAGTTGTTAATTGTGTCGTTTCATGCAATAACATTAGCTAATTTCTGTCTATTATTAGCAGCAAAGCGTTCTATATAAGCGACAATGCTCGGATTAAGAATTGACATAATCTGTAAACTGTCTGACTGTATGCACACACACACACACACACTTGTGATGTATTACGCTTCTGAAACCCAAACAAATAATAATAATAACGCTTAAAATGATCCCACATTAGCTGCGTAATTGCACTGCTTGATCAAAATAATACGGTGATATAAGACACACGCTAGTCACACAGCAAACCATGGCATTACGCGTGAATTTGCCTGATATTAGAGTGTAAAATGATGGCCTGTCAATCTGACAGACAGCTCAGAAAATAAACAAACTTACCAGCTGGCTCAAACTTTTGAAGAACGAGTCTGTCAGCATTAGTTTCCATCTCTCCTCAATGTTATTCGGGATTGGTGAATAAATGTGATAAGCTGTTAACGCGCCCAGCAGCACAAGCACAAACACTCCTTTGGACCTCATCATTTATTATTATTATTATTATTACTTTAGGTTGTAGCTTTCAGTTTTAGGATCTCTTCTGCTTCTGCTCTGCTGCTTTTCTTTTTCCACCAAGTCTCCGCCAATTGAAGCTCCCGTCAGCTGCGTTTATTAGCCATTGCGTTCTCTCTCTGTGTTAAAGTGTAATCCTGGATTAATTTTGGACTGGAGCCAGCGAGATATGACAACACGTGTTAGTGTCATCTGATCGTGATACCGCACGCGTGCATGTGGAAAGATTTGCGCTTCTTCTTCTCCAGTCTTGAACGCAGACTTGATTAAATCTCCTAAGGAAAGTGAGTGGAGCTTCAGTGTGTTACGCCGAGCTCCTCTCACATTCCCCAGATAACCTTACGGGTCATCGCGTGGTTTTGTGTATCTAGCTGTCTTCGCTTACATTTAACACTCTGTAATGATTTGACTTTTCACCGTGTTGAAATGTCTCCATGCAATCCTACATGAACAATAATACTAGCAATTTGTAGTAAATAGCCTACTATAGTTTTTATTGAACCATAATAATGTACTGTGCAATGAATGATACAGCATAGTGTAGTATTGTGATACTGATCAACTTTATTACTAATACTTTATTATAGACTTTTGCTGCAGTAGACTGTGGTGTATTGAAGTATAAGTAGTTATAGAAAACTTAGTATACTTCATTTTCTTTTTGGCTTATTAATCTGGGGTCGCCACAGTGGAATGAACCGCCAATTTATCCAGCATATGTTTTTTACGCAGCGGATGCCCTTCCAGCTGCAACCCATCACTGGGAAACACCCATACACACTCATTCACACATGGACAATTTAGCTTACCCAATTCACCTATAGCGCATGTCTTTGGCCTTGTGGGGGAAACCGGAGCACCCGGAGGAAACCCACGCCAACACGGGGAGAACATGCAAACTCCACACAGAAATGCCAACTGACCCAGCCGAGGCTTGAACCAGCGATCTTCTTGCTGTGAGGCGACAGTGCTAACCACTGCGCCACCGCGCCGCCCTTAATATACTTCAAACATTAATATAGTAATTAATAATAAACACTGTAGTGTTTTTGAACTATACTATAGTAATGTGTGTTATACTGTTTAGTAACAATGAATAATACAGCATAGTGTAGTATTGTGATACCGATAAACTGTAATAAATACTCTATTATTAGTTTTACTACAGTAAAGTGTGCTGTATTGTAGTATAATATATGTAAAACTTAGTACACTTCAAACAAATATTATATAATTGTAAATACTGTCGTTTTTTCTTTCAACCATACTGTAGTAAAGTGTATTAACTCTTTGTTCATGAATAATACAGCATAGTGTAGTATTAACTATTGTGTTACTGATATACTGTAGTAAATACTCTCTATATTAGTTTTACTACAGTAAACTGTGGTGTATTATAGTATAATGTAAGTATAGTTGTGGAAAACTTAGTATACTTCCAACATGAAAAACATATAGCAATTAATAGTAAATACTGTGTAACAACTCTTTGTAGTTGAATAATACAGCATAGTGTAGTATTAACTATTGTGATGATAAACTGTTATAAATGTTATATATTAGTTTTACTACAGTAAACAGTGGTGTATTGTAGTATAATGTAAGTAGTTGTGGAAAACTTAGTATACTTCCAACATAGTAATTAATAGTAAATACTATAGTGTTTTGAACTATACTATAGTAAAGTAATTGAGTTCATCTGTTGTGGTGATTCTATAGTTACTGTGGTAATAGAACAACTATAACAATATAAACAACCGACCCAATTTTCTACAACTACAGTGTATATTATACTACAAGACACCACAGTTTACTGTAGTAAAAAGTAAAGTATACTACTACAATATTTATTACAGTTTATCAGTTCACTATAGCTATTTTTATTTACTTTTTAACTCTCTTTAACTGTCTCTCACATAGTTTGAAGTATATTTACTACATTCATGACCTGCCAGTACACTGTAAAAAGCCATTAGTTGACTTTACTTAAAAAGAGAGAGTACACTTGTTGCCTTATAATTATTAAGTAAACAAACTATGTGCATAATTATAAAGAATAAGTTAAAGGGCACCTAGTTTACCCCTTTTTCCAGATTTAATATAAGTCTTTTGTGTCTCCAGAATGTGTCTGTAAAGTTTCAGCTCAAAACACCCATCAGATTATTTATTAGACCTTTCAGAAGTTCGTCATTTTTAGCTCTTAGCATCTTGTAGCTGTTTAGGTGAACTGTGCCTTTAATGCTAGTCCTCCCCGCCCACCGTTCCCACGTGCCTGTCAGTGTGCCTCAATCTCCGCCCTCGGCTGCCTCAGATAACAGACAGACGTGAAGGAAGCAGATCTCACGTAACGTTTGTGAGAAATATTACAGTAAGAACTTTCCCAATGATTATTTGATGTATTTGTTGTGGAGTTGCAACGAGTCACACACAATGTCGTTACAAAGTTCACACACACATTAATATCCACTGCTGTATGGATATCCGTTATGTTAATGTACAAAATAAACCTGATTTAACGTCCACAACCCGGGATTGAAGCGTCTTCTTTTATAATTGTACTGACACGCAGCTGTGGTGATGAAGTAAATCGCTGTAATTCATTACAAACATGCACTGTTTTAAACACGTGTTCAACTTGTAAAACTCACTCTTGATCACATTTGATGATGATTGATGATCACAGCGAACTGAACAGATCTTTTATTCCCGGTTGCTTTGAGCACGTCCTGTCTTGTTGACATGATTATACGCGTTACTACGGAGACATGTTAATACGCAGCTGTCAATCAATTCGGTGGGCGGGGAAACCGCACTCCTAGTCGGCCTCAAAATGGGAGGGATTTGGATGCTATTTTAACATCAGGAAATTAAAAAAAGAGACTTATTGTGTTTATATCACCCCAATATGACCGTGGACACACTATACCTACACACAGTTCTTGACAAACAGCTTAAAAAAGATGATTTTCATCATAGGTGCCCTTTAAGTCAATAGGTTAACTAACTTTTTTAAAGTAAAATCAACTTTTTGCTTTTAAGGCACTCACTTTTATAAAGTAAAGTAAATAATGGCTTTTTACAGTGCAGCTATTGGGGAGTACTGAGTTACATCTAACAGCAGTACTTATTTAAATTAAAAATGTAATCTCTCACAGATACTTAAAATGTTTCTGATTAAATTAGCCACCATTCCGGTGTTTGTGAAGATCTGAATGTATTTCTGTAAAAAGATACGATTAGGGATGAGTATGATTCATTTGATGCATTGCCTGTTTTTCTTTCTGCCTGTCATTTATTTACTTCTGCAGTGCAGCAGTCTGCCAATGACATCAGTCCCCACGCTGCTGCTGCTGCTGCTCTGTAAGCCACAACCTGTCTCAGAGTTCTTACCACGGCTAATGATAAAAATCTGTTTCAGTGCTGGAAATGTTCAAATCATTTTATCCAGAAATAACAAAAGAGCACAAATATAACACTTCAATGCAAAATATTTGTATCCCAGCAATTAAAATGCTATCGACAGTGAAGATTTCAGCTGTTGGTGAAGTATCTGCAGGTGTATCGTCGGCGGACTTGAGACAAAGAGCGGAGTTGACCGCAACAAGGGAGTTTGAGTCCGGCGAAGAACGGCTCCAGGAAGCAGATAAGACAAAAGCTAAAAAACAAAAATAAACAAGTAAATAACAGGGTGAGAATGTGGTAAAATCTGAAAACATGGTAAAAGTCAGGTGAGGGCTTTTCTTTCTTTGGATTGCTTTTTAAAACACTGTCGGTTGGGTTTAGGGAAGTGGGTGGGTGGGTCAATCGGTGCTTGTGAAGACACTATTGGTTGGGTTTAGGAAAGGGGGAGGGTGGGTTAGTCAATCAGTCAGTCGACAGCGGCCTCTGGTGGATTTACGTGAGAACAGCAGGCGCGAATGGCACTCGCAAGAGAAATTTGAGATCTGAAAAAGCGTACACAGCAGCCTCTGGTGGATTCGCGAAAACAAAAACTGCAAAAAAACGTAGCTCCTGGGACATATTTGGCACTCTCCAGAAATGTATATAGGGCTACGTAATCAGAATAAGCCTGGGTTGATTTTATTAAATACTGTACTGTGTATTTCCCTGTACTGGGTTGCAGCAGGAAGGGCATATGCTGGATAAGTTGTGGCGACCCCTGATGAATGAAGCCGAAGGAAAATAAATAAATGAATGTACTGTGTATTTAAGATGTATTTAAAGGGTCAGTTCACCCAAAAGTTAAAACAATATCCCATGATTTACTCACCATCAAGGCATCATATATATATGACTTTTTTCTTTCATACAGTATAATATACAGTGAAGATGAAGGTCATATAAATATGTTCATGATGCTTAATACCAAAATGAAAAGAGGCAGTGCTTTATATCATATTTTCATTTTATTGTTAAGATTAGTGTTGTCACCATACTGGAATTTTGGTACCAATCACTAAGCGCTGTTGAGAGCGTACTTAAACACTGCTGATTGGGCGTTGTGTTCACATGCTCAACAGAAATGACTGTGATTGGTTGTGAAGGTCATCAGTCTGAAGTTTGGATTGGTACCAAAGTTCCAGTATCGTGACAACACTAATTAAGATGATGTGATGTGAATGAGGTTATAAAGTACACTGTTCCATTTGAAGATATCCCCCAAGTGTCCGCACGTCCTCTGAAGTTTGTTCACACTAACAAACTTGCGAAGTCTGAACTTACAAAGAAAAGATGCAAGTCAAAACTGTAGCAAAGGTTATGCATTTTAAAACTAATACGTATTATAATAATATAAACTTTATTTTTATATAGCGCCTTTAAAAGTAGCATCTCAAGGCACTTTACAGACATAAAATGTGCAGCTGTAAAAGACACAAGGATAAAGGCAAAAAACTGTAATAATAAAATAATTAAAAATACATAAAATAATGATAATAGATCTGAAAATAATATAAAAGCCAAATACAATAAAATAAAAGCTACCCTAAAAAAGTAGGTTTTAAGAGATGATTTTAAAAATACTCAGGGATTCTGCGTTGCGAATATCAGAGGGTAAAAAGTTCCACAATTGAGATGCCAATGAAGAGAACGCCCGGTATTAGTGTAAACGGAGCCTTAGTTGAGTCCAATCAGAGTTTTTTTTAAAAATGATCTTGACCTTTTCCAGTTCTACAATGACAACGGTTGGCTGGATTTTATCAGCAGTTCAAAAGAAGTCTAATAAAGCTCCTTGATGTGTTTTTCTAAGAAAAATATTCATACTTTAAACTATATAAACTGTTGTGTATAACATCAGCCAGGCCCCATTCGTGGTCTTCTTCGGCCATTTGCCTGAAATTATTCACACCTCTGACAAATTCTGACTACTTTTATTTGACCAGCAAGCGGTCCTGAAATGACGCAGGCTTTGTCATGATTGCCAGCGATCTATGTTGGAAAAGATCTCTGGTGAACTACAGACCTGTGACAAGCTACAATTCCCTACATTCTGTTTTGCACACACCGGACTCCATTTCCATTAATCACACACACACACACACAGCTGAAACCCGTTATCATGGATTGTTTGGACTATAAATACATCTTGCTTATCCGAGTTCGTCACGGAGTCTTTGTATGTCATCTGGATGTTTTGTTATGTTGATGTTCCAGAGCCTGAGTCTTGTATGAGTTTTGTTTGTTTATTTGATACCTTGTAAGACCTCGTTTTTGTCCTCGTCTCATCACTGCAACGTGACAGGCTTCTCCCAAAAGATAACAAGAAGATGTCCAGATGCATCATTGTGGAAAATAATATTTCTCAGCTTTTATTTACATTTGAGCAAAAACTTTAAGACAGAATAAAGGGATAGGTTTACAGTTTATGTAGAGTTTAGGTGTACGGTTAGGTTTATGCACTTCTACATGATTGTTATCCAACTATTATTCCCCTCTGATTTTAAGAATAATTTACAGTTATGGTTGGGTTTTGGGGTAGGGAATAGCTATGGATTATGTTTTCAAACAAAAATAGCTTTACAGAAGATGTTAATCCAGGATGGCATCGTACTTGGCTAAATCATGACGTGTGAAATAATACACCCATATTTTCTCAAGGCTTGGAAACATTTGTCCTATAATGAATGTTAACCTGAAGTTCCACCTAGTGGACAAAATATCCACTTTTGAACCAAGAGCTTTTATAAATGATGACACAGCCATATCACCCTGCAGCCCAAGACAGGTTACTCACTGAAGCTAAGCAGGGCTGAGCCTGGTCAGTATCTGGATGGGAGACCACATGGGAAAACTAGGTTGCTGTTGGCAGTGGTGTTAGTGAGGCCAGAAGGGGGCGCTCAACCTGCGGTCTGTGTGAGTCCTAATGCCCCAGTATAGGGAAGGGGACACAATACTGTCAGTGAGCGCCATCTTTCAGATGAGACGTTAAACTGAGGTCCTGGCCCATCATGGCCTCCCAATCATCCCCATCCACTGAATTGGCTCTATCACTGTCTCTCCACTCCACCTATAGCTGATGTGTGGTGAGCGCAATGGCGCCGTTGTCCTGTGGCTGCCGTCGGTCGCATCATCCAAGTGGAGCTGCACACTGATGGTGGTGTGGAGAGACCCCTTCATGATTGTGAAGTGCTTTGGGTGTATGGCCATACATGATAAATGCACTATATGAATACACATTACATTCCGTAAAATAGAGCTATTTAACTACCAACACACAACGATTGGTCATTTAGTCTAAGCAATATTTCAGGTAGAATATTACAACATTAAATAGATAAATACCATGCATGACGTGACAGCTACACTCATACTCATGATACATACTGTATATGATACAGCTTTACAGAAAAGCAATCAGGCAGAATTGTATAGTTCTATGGTAATATAATCATGCATAATAATAAATGACGTTATCCAAGATGATCATGATTGCATTCTGTAATAATGAATTTGAACAGTTTTGTGGTTTGGTTCAGTGTTGGCATTATACGAGATCCTCATAGTTGTGAGGAGATTGCCGATATGCACACGTCTGTCCCATCAGTCACAAGATGGAGCTCAGAGTTCAGAGCTATCGCCAAACTGTGCAGAAGAAAAGCTGCTGGAGATCTGACGTAAGCTTGGCATTCCAGCGCTTCATCCACAGAGTCTGAATTCCTCATAGAAAGCACTGCGGATGGGAAACCTGCAGCTCTGGCCATCCACATTCTCCAGAGGGAAAGCACATGTTACCTAGCATTTCTAATCCCTACTTTGCTGAGCCTGAAGACAAAGCCGCTATCTGTGAGGGCATAGAAGAGAGCTTTGGGTCAGTGTTTGCCAGCAATGAAGTAAAAAAGCAGACCACAACCTGCCAAAGTTGCGCTCATGCTGGCTCAGGCCCTGTCCACATGAACACGGGTATTTCCAAAACCACACTATATTACACGGTTTCAGTTCGTCCACACGGAATATCAGGTTTTCACTTTCACTTTCTGAAAACTCCGGCCAGGGTGAAGATTTTCAGAAACTCAGGGTACAAGTGTGGTCATGTGGACACTACAATCGGAGTTTTCTCCTCATGATGTCAGCTTGCATGCTGTTTTCTCCTTTCTGATTGGTCAACATGGCCTGTTCACACCAAATGTGGAAGCCGCAAATTTTAGTGTTAGTGGCAAACGTATCGTGTATTCCACGTTGTTTGATCGCTGGACCTCTGCCTTTATTCTCATGTTTACATTGTCCTGTATGCAATGTACTCACAAAATTACTTAATTCCTCATTTGGTGTGAACCCAGCATAAGTGTTATTATCGCCACCTGTTGGTTCACAGTGCCCTTAACATGCATCACAGTGTGTTTTGGCGTTTTCATGTGAACACTTCTTTTTTTTTAAACAAATTTTTATAAAAATACCTGTGTACGAGTGCACATGGCCTTAGCGTCCTGCAGGGAGAAGTGTGTTCCTCCAACACATTCTCAATCCTGTCACATATTGACGATTGGTTATGCCCGATTCGCACGGGGCATCAACGCTTGACAGAGGGCGTGCCTGAAGTTGGAGCTGATGCAATTGTCATAGCAGCCAATGAAATTAGACCGCAATTGGCTAGTCTCTGAGCTGGGGTATTTGCATGAAGTGATCTGATTGGCTGACGCTTCCATTGGCGCTTGAAAAGTTAAGAAATTCCCAACTTCTGCAACGACAGATCCACAATTGAGTTGTGAATGGGAAGCGTTGACAATAACGCCCCATGTGAATCGGGCGTTAGGACCCCTTCTTGTCACTTTGTGATGCTCCAGCGTTGTTTTACGATAAGCAGGGTCCCATTATGATATGCATCCCATTAAACGGTTTACGTGTACACTGCAAAAAATGCCTCTTGTATGTAGAGTTTGTGTCTTGTTTCTAGTCCCAATATCTTGTTTTCAGAAACAATGTGTCAAAATTAAGTGAGTTTTTCCTTAACAGAAGCTAAATAACCTGAGGTAAGCAAAGTAATCGTTTTCATTTTGAAATACGATTATTTCACCTACCCCATTGGCAGATTATTTAGCTTGTTTTAAGGAAAAACTCACCTAATTTTTACTTATTATTTGAGAAAACAACACAATATTTTTTTTCTTTGTACGGTAGATTAAGTTGACCAAAACAAACAAAAAAACGCATTTTGGCAATCACAGACATTCACATTCGGATGAGATGAGTTTTGATAGGACTTCTGAGTTACCTACCAAATTACCTACTTTCCAGAAACAGTAGGTAATTTGCTCTGAAATTTTTACAAAGGTTGTGTGAGAAAAAGTCAGACACAGGAGATTCAGACGGGATTAAAATCACAATGTACGTCTGTAAAACAGAAATATCTCTGACGTCCCCCAGTAAAACTATAGTCCCATCCGAGGGCTCTAGAAACGCATTTAAGCCTGTCCAGTTGTGCAGGAATATACTTTTTTGGAAACTATTGCTCCTGAACAACAGCAGATGACCACTTTAATGACGAAGAGGAAAATATATATGTTTTTATTAATGCCACTCAATCTTCTGACAGCACAGCTAAACTCAGGAAAAGCATAGAAGATTACGTTAACAACTTGAGGAGGCCAAGATGGCATGTTTTGAGGTTCACATGAAACTACAGCAGATAACCCAGATTAATAATTTTTGATGGTTAGTTAAACGGCTTCTCTCACTTTCAGAAGTTTGGATCCCTTTATGGAAAGAATAGAGAAAAAAGAAAGAAAAGGCTGAAGCTAAAGGATCCAACATGGTGACTTAAGGAAACTATAGTTTATTGAAGTTTCTTACACTTACACCCTTTCCAAATACTACAAGCCAACTACTATACAACTACTATTTTCCTGAGAGAAAAATAATATTCGGAAAATGTGAAGACATGTTTCAAAGAGAGTCTATGTGTAAGATCACGTAAAAAACAGCCTTCTTTTGACTTTGAGACCACTGATTTAGATGAAGCAAAAGCTGAAAACCCTGTTATCCCACCAGACACCATAAAACCCTTCTTTAAAAGCCAACAGACATCAAGTTCCTCATTGATTGTGCACTGTTTGACTCTTCCATTGCCAAAGTCAGAAGTTTGACTCTAAATGCAGAGTTTTGCTTAGTGTGAACAGGAAGATGAGCTACCTGCTATTATTATGGTCCTGCAGATGAAAGGTCCTAATCTTTAAAATAAAAAAATTGATTACTTATACTGATGATTTCCTTTTTGAGCAGTGTTGCCAGACAATATTTAGAGACCTATCATACACCAAGCAAGCTTTTTTGCTATTTTCGGACCGATGGAATTTTAGTTTTCATGTTTTGCATGGGGGAGACGTGGTGGCGCAGTGGGTAGCACGTTCGCCTCACAGCAAGAAGGTCGCTGGTTCGAGCCTCGGCTGGGTCAGTTGGCATTTCTGTGTGGAGTTTGCTTGTTCTCCCCGTGTTCGCGTGGGTTTCCTCCAGGTGCTCCGGTTTCCCCCACAAGTCCAAAGACATGCGGTATAGGTGAATTTGGTAAGCTAAAATTGTCCGTAGTGTATGTGTGTGAATGAGTGTGTATGAATGTTTCCCAGTGATGGGTTGCAGCTGGAAGGGCATCCGCTGCATAAAACATATGCTGGATAAGTTGGTGGTTCATCCCACTGTGGCGACCCCAGATTAATAAAGGGACTAAGCCGAAAAGAAAATGAATGAATGAATGAATGAATGAATGTTTTGCATGGGTGTGCTGGTCTGAAAATGAGGTGTGTTAAGGCGCATTGTTGGTGCGTCACTATTTTGAGGAAACTGAAATAGATCGTGCCAGTGACCAACAAAAAGGCTGGTCTAAAGTCAATGATGCAGAGTTTTATTTGTTATTTAAAGAGCGTGTTGGGTAATGGGTCATTTATTGTAGTGCGGGTCCAAAACCCACGTACACATTGTTTAATACACACAGATGTACAGTGAAGGAAATATCCTCTTTGTGATATCTGTTTGCATTTCATTTGTGCCTTTCTCTTCTTTAATGTTCTAATCATGGAAATAATCATATTTTTGTCTGACTGCCTGCAGGATGGGAGAGAGAGACAAATTTTTTGCAGATGTTTGGTCACAGGCTTCTGCTGAACCGGTGCATAGCGTGATAGATAAAGGGTGGAAAATTACAGTGTGCTAGTTAACTTACTGAAGTGTTTTTGGTGAAAAAAAACACCTGCTGTTGTGTGTACATGCATGTATGTGTGTCTGTGCAGGCGATTGGTGAAGCTAACCTGTGGAGAGCTGTTCTGTCTGACTACTAGTGAGAAGACAGTTGCCATTCAAGGGGAAAATACAAAGGCGTGGCTAAAGAAAGACGACGATAAATACTGGCTGCTGAGATTTAGGGAGCTGCTGTGGACCGCCCCCGGCCTAAGACTGTAGAGGGTCTAGCGTCGCAGCCCAGAGCTCTGTATGCTTTATCCATTTAATTCATTAAATTGATTGAACTTAATTGAAGCTCCTGACCTATAATTGAACTTGGGGGACTAGGGCATAGTCCAACAACAGCAATCCACAAATATCATTAAATATGAAAAATTAAAGGATTAAAATGTAAAAAAATTATTATTGTCTACATAAATATAAAACCGCTAAATTCCTCCTGAAGCCTCGGGGGGGCTTATATATTTATATATATATATTTAAAAAATATATATAAAAATATATTTATATTGGTTTTAATATTGTTTTGTTTGGATTTGTCCACTGGTCGGGTTTTACAGATGCATGCATCACCATAGGATGTGTGTTTGGATATTACTTATTTAAGTTTTTTTGACCACACTTTGTTGTTATTGTTCATTTATTCTTGTGCTGGAAATTAGAACTGAATTTAGAAATAGTTTTGAAACAAATCTTTGCACTTAAATGGCTTACAAAGTTCAATTTGTAATGAACGTCTTCAGTAGAGTGCGTCCATGACCGCTTTCTGAATCCCCTGTTGTTATTTTTTTTTCCATCCTTGAATAGCAAAAGTGGATTCGGACACACCCTTAGAGCTTTTGCGCCATTCGCATTAGACTTTTCACTTAGATAATTAAAATAGAGCCCTTAATGTTATTTTTTTTATTTTGTTTGAAACCTAACCACTAAGCTAACCACTGAGCCACCGCCCCAATGAGCAACCAAGTAAAACACATGCAACTATTTAGGGCAACCAGATCAAGTTACACATTTAATGTAATTTCTCAAGAAATACTGTTTTGTCTTCTTAAAAAGGTATCAAAAAATTCTTAAATCAAGAAGCAATTTCATTCATTCATTCATTTTCCTTTGGCTTAGTCCCTTATTCATCAGGGGTTGCCACAGCGGAATGAACCGCCAACTATTCCAGCATATGTTTTACGCAGCAGATGCCCTTCCAGCTGCAACCCAGTACTGGGAAACACCCATACACACTCACATTCACACACACTCATACACTACGGCCAATTTAGTTCCTCCAATTCAACCTATAGCTTATGTGGCCAACACGGGGAGAACATGCAAACTTCACACAGAAACGCCTACTGGCCCAGCCTGAACTCGAACCAGCGACCTTCTTGCTGTGAGACCACACTGCTAACCACTGAGCCACCATGCCGCCCCAAGAAGCAACAGTGTCTTGTTTTAAGAAATAATATGCCAAAATGAAGTGAGATATTCCTTAAAACAAGCAAAACAATCTGCCAATGGGGTAAGTGAAATAATCTTGTTCCTCCTTTTGACATAAGTCATTTTTTGCAGTGCAAAGTTCAGACCAGCTTTGTATGTCTAGTTGTCTAGTCTGTCAAAAAAACAAAAAAAAAACAAAGGGAAAAAAACGGTTTATGGGCCTGAATCTGGTTTTATGATTGCCCCTCTCAGTGGCCTTCCATATAAACCTCATTTTTATCAGCTCTGTTTGCATGGCTAAGGTGTAATTCACTAGTTAAAATGTTTAATAATTCATCTTTTAGCCTTATCTCTCTCTATGAATAATTGCTACATTCTCACAACATTCAGCAAGCAAACATTGGTTGCATTGATTATTTGCGCGCTTGTGTGTGTGTGTGTGTGTGACAGAAGACTTTTCAGAAAGACAAATACATCAGGAGATCAAGCATCACACAACAAGCCACAGTGACCTCAAGTGGTTGTTAGGAGAAAACCATAACGCATAACAGAAACAAAAACAGCATAAATTTGAATGCTTTCGTTGTGTTATTGTCAGCATATAATTGATGGAAAAACAATTCTTTGGGCTCCACCGCACTTAAAAAAAAAGTTTAGTACTGGGAGATAGGGAACAGATGCCAAATATTACAAAAGGAGAGTTCACAGTGATCATGGTGGGGATTTCAGTGGCGGCTAGAGTCATCTTAAAACACTGGAAAACTCCCAAAATTCCAGAGTTAAAAGAATGGGTCTATATAATGACTAAAACAGCTTCGTATGAACGTTTACTTTATAAATTACATAATAATTTGTGTGCTGTGACTGTGCACATATGTACCCAGGGCTACAGTTTTGGGAATCGTGAAATGCATAGCTGAGGTGACGTCTGCTTGCAGTTTTTCACAAATCCACTAGAGGGCGTACATTATTTGTACATTTTTGACAATCTCAAATTATTTACTGTGCCACATTTGCTCATATGTGCCATTTACACATCCTCCTTGTTTGCATCCAAGAGAAGGTGTCTGGCTTGTCCTGCGTATATCAGCTTGCTATCAACTAACCCGCTACCCGTAATCCATAACCCCAATCCATAGTGTTTTCAAAAGCAACTAAAAGAGAAAAACGCATCATGGCTGTGTGAATTTACCACAATTTCACACTGTTTTTTTTTTTTGTTTTACCTGATTTATAGAACCATCATTAGCCAGAGTCAAACCTGGTCTGCTCCAAGTCGAAGGCCATACAAGGCGAGTTACCGAGCAAACTGACTGCACTGGAAAAGTAGTGCAAAAAGGAACAGAAGTTGTCACCTTGGTCATACTACCTCGTAGCATTTATTTTGCACACAAAATGCAGCCAGACGTATACCAGGGCTTCTGTTCCTTTTAGTGCAACCAGCTGACCACTTACCTCTGTGTGGGTGGCTTTTCCGGTGCTACCAGTTTGCACAGTAGCTCACCGTGTATGTCAGCGGACTTGGGATGCGAAGCTGAGTTGACCATGATGACAGGGTTTGAGTCTGGTGAAACCCAGAAACAGGTCAAACTAAAGTTATCAACAGGCAGAAAATGTGGTGAAATCATGCAGCCGTGACGGCTTTTCTTTTTCTAGATTGCTTTTGAAAACACTATCGGTTGAGTTTAGGGACGGGGGTGTTTGGGTCAGTCAGTCGACAGCAAGCTGGCCTGGTTGGCTGAAGTGTATATTGCGCCCTCTGGTGGATTTATGCGAGAAGAGGATGCGCAAGAGAAATTTGATCATCAAAAAAAGCATACACAGAGGCCTCTGGTCGATTTGCAAAAACAAAAACTGCGAGCAGACGTACCTCCAGTTACGTATTTTGCTGTCCCCAGAAATGTAGACCTGGGTACATATCCGCAATGAGCCTGGGTTGCAAGTTTCAGTGCCCGGTTGCATAAAAGTCCTTAAGTAATTTATCTTAAGGATTTCATTTACAGCGTTGCAACCAACTTCTCAACTCTCACCCTTACCTAAGTGCCTTTTCTAAGTGTTTCACTGTAGTTTCTGGCTACATACGACAACGGGTGCCGCGGTTGCTATAGTTACTCAGACAGATCATAACAAACCACGAATGCTTATCTTGCAATAACTGTGCAATACACATCATCTGTGCTGTTTTCTTTCTGTCGAGATGTTCCCTTATCGAGTCAATCTCGACATTATGGAGGAGCTTTAAAACTCGTCTGAGATCATGTAGAGCTTTTTGATGCTGAAACTGCAATTTCATATGGATGTACTCCTGTGCAGACGTGCTATCGTCACTCTGTGTATATTAGTTTGGTATATTGGTTTTATTAAATTATTTATCTTTGTGTTTGTTTTACAATCCTGCGACTCTTTTATCTAAAACATTTTTATTTGGGTGAGAATGCTTGCATTTTGAGTGTCATTTGCTCATTTAAAGGAGCTGTTTTGGACCCTTAAACTGGTTAAGGGGAAATGGTTACTAAACACTTTGTAGCAATGGTTAAGGGAACACTTGGATCATTAAGATGAAATACCTAATGACAGCCTTAAATTCCTTAAGTTGACCCTTAGGTTTTTGTTCTTGCAACCCAAGTTTTACTAAGGGTACCCTTAACCTAACTAAGGCATTTTTTAGCTTAAGGACTTTCATGTGACCGGCACAGGTATTTAAATGTAGCCCTGGGCACACATCCCTGGGCACACATCGCCTATGTTGCTAGATACAGACAAGATGCTTCAAGCCTCTATTTCACTTTTAATAGCTTTCAAATCAAGATATCGATTCATCTGGGTTTTTTTAAATTCCATGTAGTTAAGAGGGCAGACCTTTTTGCCTACATTTTCACAGCTAATTAGAAAAAAACTAGTATCTGGAGTAGAAAAAGAGAAAGTCCCTTACATTCGTTGTCACTCACCCAAGCACTCACACACTCCTCCCTGTTCCTCCCTGCATGTGCTCAGAGAGAGTGAGCGGTGGTATCAGATGCAGGCATTCGCTTTACAGTTTGCCATGTGATACTGTAAACAGAGGCCTTACCGTGGTAGAGAGCAGCGAAAGGTCAACTGGAGCATACATTCTGCTCTACCATAAAACCTGACTTCTGTGTCATATCTTCATTTCTCTTATTGACGCCACTACATCATTTGAACAAGATTTATTGTCATTTACATAAGTAGATTACACAGCATTCAAACACTACACCACAACATTCCTGCACCATAATGATATGAAATCTGTTGTCGGGAAGAAATGTGATTTTGTATATACAGTGCTCAGCATAAATGAGCACACCCCCTTTTGAAAATGAATACGTTTATCCATTTCTCAGTGAATATAGACAATATATTTGGCTGCATTTAAACAAAGCAGGTTTATTAAACAGTTCTATCCATAGTAAGAGTTTGGTCACCAAATATCTTTAGGATAATACATTCATTTATTCATTTTCCTGCGGCTTAGTCCCTTTATTCATCAGGGGTCACACAGCAGAATGAACCACTTATCCAGCATATTCACACACACTACAGCCAATTTAGTTTATCCAATTCCCCTATAGTGCATGTGTTTGGACTGTGGGGTAAACCGGAGCACCCGGAGGAAGCTGGGTAAGCTAAATTGTCCGTAGTGTATGTGTGTGAATGAGAGTGTATGGGTGATAAGTTGGCAGTTCATTCCGCTGTGGTGACCCCAGATTAATAAAGGGACTAAGCCGAAAAGAAAATGAATGAATTTTTCACTTGATTTTTCCTGTTCATTAACTGTTTATTAACGTTTTATTGTCTGCCCTAATGTTTTAGTAAAATTTTCAACGTTATCTCACGGTAATTCATTACTTTTTGATTCAGTGGCTAATTCGTATATGATCTTATTCGTACAATTTAGTATGATTTGCTCATCCCCCAATGAGGGTTGGGTTTAGGGGTGGGGTTTTGTCGCCACGCCTCCTTTTAGAAAAATCATACATTTTCATACTCGTATGAATTCGTAAAAATTAGCCACTAAACTGACAAAATGTAAACGTTACGTTTCCTTGTGAGATCAGGCTGGGTTTTTAGACTAGCATCCAGCTTGGCACATCCATTATTACCATCCATATTAATTTTCCTTAAAAGAGTCAAAGGGTCAAAGAGTTATCTTGCTTGTTTTAAGGAAAAACTCACTTCATTTAGACTTATTATTTCTCATAACCAAACAATATTATTTGCTCGTCTTGAAAATGCTTCTTGATTTAAGAATTTTACATATTTGGACAAGAAACAATTCAATTCAATTCAATACATGTTTATTTATATAGCGCTTTTCACAATATAGATTGTGTCAAAGCAGCTTAACATAGTAAAGTCCAGATTTCAGAGTTAAAGTTCAGTTTAGTTTAAATTTCACTGCTGAAAGTTCAAACACTGTAGAGCAAATCCACCGAAGCACAGCTCCAAGCCAAAAACTTAAAAAATAACTGTTGTTACTCATTTCCCAGTGTTGGGTTGCAGCTGGAAGGGCATCCGCTGCATGAAACATATGCTGGATAAGTTGGCGGTTCATTCCGCTGTGGCGACCCCTGATTAATAAAGAGACTAAGCCGAAAAAAAATGAATGAATGAATGTTGTTACTCATTGCTGGGGCTACACTGGGTTCAGGCTGTGTTGCATTAACAATTTCCAATGTAATACATTGCACTTGTCTTTACTTCTGCATTCACCACAAATTTCAAGTGCTTGCTATTGATAAAGAATACTGTTGTAAGAATCAGAATTCACCTACGTAAAACATACAAAACCTAACACAACTTGGTGTACTATATATATATTTAAAAATATGATGTGGGCATAGGTTCTCTGAGCTATTTAAGCTGCTGTTTTTTTCTCTTATTAACTTAGTTAAGATAATTTGTGAACCTATAGTCATGTTCTGTAAATGATTAGTTCATTGTTATCTAATCACTTGTCACTTAAATGATTTAGAATCCACAAAAAAGATATTAATATATCCTTATTTAATCATTTATGAACACAGTAATGTTTTGTAAATGATTGGTTCAACAAATCACTTCTAAATGATGTGTAACTAAATTAGTTAAAAATTTATGATTAGCACATCATTCATTAATTGTTTATGAATGTTTGTGTGTGTGTGCGTGTGTGTGTATGTGTATATATATATATATATATATATATATATATATATATATATATATATATATATATATATATATATA
>CAIGQV010000733.1:3379031-3397500 GCA_903798115.1 Danio jaintianensis | reverse complement strand
TCACCTGGCAAAAAAGTATTTTGTACTAAGGTATTAGTAGACTAATATTGAGCTTATGAGTGCAGAAATCCAGGGAAAAACGAGAACCATGAAGAAGAAGAAGAAGGCGTATGTTTTCCTTTTCCTCCGTGTGAACCCCGCGCACACGAGTGGGACTGAAGCCCGTGAGGAGGAGGATTGAGTCTCCGGTTTACCACAGACACGCGATTCTGCATCAAAACTGACTTCAACACACTTCATCATCTCTATATGGATACGACTCTTCATCATGGCACATTGTGGATTATTAATTTCATAATGTGGACAGCGTTTTATGAGAATATAAACAGTTCAGCAATGTATAAGGTATGTGCGTTAACGCATATTAAATATGGCATTAATAACTGTCATTATGCATTTTAAACATTACATTTTTCTGACGAACTAATGAAGTCATTGAGTAATCTGTCTGCACACCCGCACTTTACTGAAGGTGTCGCTATAATAATATATAATAATAATAATAATAATATAATAATGGCTTCATTTGGTCACGTTCATGGTTAATTTAATGTCTGTGATGTTTTGACAGAGAAGTTTTTACACAACGCTAATAACCACTGCATTCACACCCTGCAAAAAGTGCTTTACTTATTTAGATTTTTGTGTTGTTTCTAGTCCAAATATCTAAAAATATGAAAAAAATAATCATAATGTCAAAACGAAATACTAGATTATTTTGCCTACCCCAATTGGCTGATTATTTTGCTTGTTTTACATAAAAACTCACTTCACTTTGGCACATTATTTCTGAAAACAACACAATATTTTTTTGCTTGCCTAGAAAATGCTTCTTGATTTAAGAATATTTTAGATATTTAGATTAGAAACAAGACAAAAACCATTTTTGCAGTGTAGTATTTACAATATAAAGAGTACTTGTTGTATTATGGATAATTAACGTTGCATTCTTTAATAATAACTTCTTTATGTTTGTTAATTTTAATGTTTGTTAATCATTAAATTGTAATGTTTTATATTTGGTAGGTGCAATGCCTGACATTTGGATTTGTAATTATGTAAATTGTGACCCTGAACCACAAAAATCAGTCATAAGGGTCACTTTTTTGAAATTGAGATGTATTTGTGACCTGAAAGCTGAGATGCACATCTTGAATCTGATGGTTCAAAAAACATATTGAGATAATTACCTTTTATAGGTGTCTATATTAAGTGCTTAGCAATGCACATTACTAATTAAAATGAATTTTAAAATATTATTTACAAATAATATTTTAATACTTACAGTAAGAAATTTACAAAATGTCTTGATGGGACATGATCTTTACTTAATATGCTAATGATTTATTTTGTTTATTTAAATGAAAATCAATAAATATGACTTATGTATTTTTGGCTATTGCCAAATTTAGATCCTAAGTCAAAATATATTTTGCACATAAGAGTTTGTTAATTGTGGTGAATGACAACAGTATTATTATCGGTAACATTTTAGTTTAGGTCACAGCTCATGCTGGTAACTACTGGCTTATTAACTGCCTATTATTAAGATATTAACTGTTCATTAGTAGTTATAAAGTATTTTATTTAACATCTCTAAATGTTATGCAAAACCTAAACCCAACTTTTGCCTTACTAAGGTACGGTACTACTTAATTAGTAGTTTATTAAGCTAGAAGTGTTAGTTAATGGTTAGTTAATACCATGAATTGTGACCTAAACTGAAGTGTTATAATCAATTCCACGCAAATGTCAACCTTGGCATGAACTGAGATATGTCCCATCCATAATAAAGCTTTTTCCTCATGAATGCAAAAATATTAAATAAAATAAACATTTTTAGTTCTGTCTTATGCTTTTGATTATTCATTATTTCTTATTTTCTATACTGCAAACTGGCATATTTTGTTGGTGGCATCCATAACTCCTGTTTATTTTACTCAACTAAAATATAAAACACGTTTACAGATTGTTATTTTTATGATCCCTTAAATCTGTGGTTAGTTGTTTTAGAAAAGATGTTTCAAAATACTGTTAACAGATACATTCTCTTTCGAGTTTTTACTGCAAATGTCACTTCCATAACGCTGGAGTTGCTCTTGTCTTATTTTCTTCCTACAGACAGCAAATGATTAATAACAGCTTAGCTTGAGCTTGTCAGAACATAGGGAAGAAACAGAGCTCCTCCTCGTCCACAATGTGTGACCCAGCAGCGGATTCCCGTCTGCTGTGGAGATTCATGGTGCTACTGTGTGTTTTGGCCAGTTTAACACACAGAAGCAGCGGCTGCCCCAAATCATGCGTCTGCTACGCTCCGTCAGAAGTGCACTGCACATTCAGATACCTGAGTGAAATGCCCAGAGACATCCAGACAGCTGTGGAAAGAATTAACCTGGGGTAAAACCTACAACAGACAAACCACAGTTGTACTTTCTCGAAAAAATGCCATTGAAACTGCTTACTTAAGCTCAGTTGCTCTGTGGTATTTTGTGTTTCAGGTACAACAGTTTATCAAGTCTTCAAGCGAACGGTCTCTCAGGACTGAATAAGCTGGAACTGTTAATGCTGCATAGTAACATGATCAAAACTGTCGAGGACAGTGCGTTCAGTGGCCTCACGTCTCTACAGGTAAACCATGCTTAATTCACAACTTTTACAGCAACATAATATACAGTGGGGAAATAAGTATTCAATATGTCAACATTTTTCTCAGAAAACATCTCTCTAAAGGTACTGCTGACTTGGAATTTTCACCGAATGTTGGTAACAACCAAAGAAATCCATATATGCAAAGAAAACTAATTAGTTTAAAAATGAAGTTATGTGTAATAAAATGGGGAAAAGTATTGAACACATGAAGAAAGGGAGGTGTAGTTCGGCAGTGAAAGCCCAGACAGCAGCTGAAATCTCTCAGTAGTTCTTCAGCAACCCTCTGCCCTTCCTCAGTGTAAATAAATATCAGCTGCTTCAGTCCAACATCTACATTAGCAGGAGGATGAAGATCAAACCATTTCAGCAAGACAATGATCCAAAACACAGCCAAGGAGACTCTCAGATGCTTTCAGAGAAAGAAAATCAAGCTGTAGAACGGCCCAGCCAATCCCCTGACCCGAACCCAATAGAAAATACAAAATAAGGCCCAGATTTGATAGACGCGACCCACAGAAGCATCAAGATTTTGACACTCTGTTGAAGTCTGTGAGAAACTCACACCTGAGCAATGCATGTGTCTTCATTCTCCATATGAGAGGCGTCTTTAAGCTGCAGCACCAAAAAAGATCTTTTATATAAAGTATTAAATACGTTTCAGTAGTTCAGCGCTTTCTCTTTGTGTCATTTCATTGTTACTACACACAACTCATTCATCAGATTTGTTTGTTTTGTTTTATTTTTATGTTTGTATTGTTTGTCTTTTTCCAAAATGTGGTTCAATTCCATGTAAACAGTAACTTTAGAAATATTATTCCCAGGAAAAAACTTGATCTGTTGAATACTTATACCCCCCACTGTAAGTCAAAGCTTGTGAATGCTACACAAGTTGTAACCCAGGATCAAAAAAACAATAATAATGGTCAATTTTTGGAAATTGAGATCATCTGAAAACTGAATTAATAAGCTTTCCATCAATGTATGTTAGAATGGGATCATATTTGGCTGAGATACAACTATTAGAAAAAATCCAAATACTAAGAAAATCGGCTTTGAAGTTCATGCTCATGTTTTTTTATTTTACAATCTATTCCAAAGCGTTCGGTGTGAATGAGCCCTAAGGCTGGTTTTGTGCTCCAGGGTCACATCTGGTAATAAAAATATAAAACAAGTACACATGAAACAGTTTGCATGAGATGATGAGTTCAGTCATATCACCGGTATGAAGAAAAGCTGTGTAATTCAGGTCAGTTCATCCATCATATAGATGTCACATAGCCTAGTTTCCTATTGTGTGTAAATTAGTGTGAAATACTGAAAATGTGTTTGCTAACTGATAACCGTTTGATTTTGTGTGAGGCTACAAAAATATCACCAAAATAGAGCACCAAAAATTGTTGCAATCCTAAAATGCTAGCCTTGTGTTTTTATGGAAATGTTGACTCTTGTGAAGCATCCATGTGTACATGCATGTCTTTGAATGAACAGAAGAGTTTAGTTTCGTGGCTGAACAGATTGAGGGACAGTATACTTTGTGCAGCCAGACATTTGACTTGAGGGATAAATCCTGGTTCTCATTTCATCTTACTCTCGCCAAGAGTTACGTTTACTTGGACAAAAAGAGGTAACAGCATCAACATAATTTACAGGTCCATTCTTCTTGTGGAAATCTAGTTTACTGCTAATAATGGACTCAGACTAAACTCTGAGTATATTTTAATGATTTAATGCAAGCCATCTGGCAAATTTAGGCTAATAGTTACTAGTTCTTTCTCAAAAGCCAAAATCAATTCCCTACTTGTAAACACTATTTTGTGTCCCGGTTGTAAAAAAAAATCACTTGTATTCACTCCTAGTCGCTGCATTAAGCTAACTGCATTTTTGTGTGCAGAATGAATCTGTGAACAGACTGCTGGTGGTCTGAAAGCATAACATTTGAGGCTGAGATTACAAAGAATTTATAAAGAACTCTTACATTGCTTATGGTACGTCAAGTCAAGCTTGATTTCAGACATAATCATGCATCTTTCTGTGGTGCATGGAGACATAGTGACATACAGCTCTTTAAAAAAAACATCAGTAAAACATCAGTAAAATCTTTGGAACTCTTGTTGACTTGCATAACTGTTGCAGCATTTGACAGTCACTTAGGGCAATTTGTGGCAGAATGACGACCGTACAGATGTTTTTGGTGCAAGATGCAAAAGGTGAGGAGTTTTAGGAGTTCATAGGTGTTACCCTACTTTTACACCACTAGAACCACCAAGTAACTATGATACCTTGTTTGTGCTGCGCAAAGCATACTTATTTGTAAATGATTTGTAAAGCTTCCCAGTCCCACTTTATATTAGGTGGCCATAACTACTATGTACTTAAATGTAAAAATAAATATAATGTACTTAATGTGTTCATAATGCATTGCAGAACACTTGTGGTGCTTTTGAGGTGGGATACGGGTAGAGTAAGGACAGGTTTAATGGTATGGGTAGGTTTAAGCGTGGGTTAAGGTGAATTACCTATTTATGATTTACCTATGTAATTACATGCAGATATTTAATCAAGCATAAGTACAATGTAAAAACATGTATTTACACAATAAGTACATTGTAACAAATTATTAATTTCAGTGTAAGTACATATTAGTTAAGGCCACTTGATGAAAAGGTGGTATGAAAGAATTGTACAGCTGCTCCCTACCATGGGAAAGTGCTGCGTAAAACCTCTGTGCTTCTTTTTGCAAACTGATTACACTGAATCTTGATGCACTGGTATAATGATTATGTATTGTATAGTTTGGTCTGCCTTTTTTGTAGCTGAGAGGTGATATCTTTGTTTATTGCAAGGCTCTCTGGAGTACTTGATTTTGATTGTTCAGTTGCAACATTCAAGGTATGTTATTCCCAGATAACAACCGCTGAAACTAATAACACCGGTTCATTCAGGCACATCATCAAGCACCAGCAGCTGGACATTTATAGAAGAGTCTGGCATCTTGAAACTTGCTAAAATGATTAGGTGGACACATTTTTATTGAATATTTCTTTTTTGACATACAGTATGGCCTATTAGTCTTTTTTTAAATACATTTATGAAATATACTGGAGCCAAACTTTTGAAGGAAGTGCAGAATTATCCACTGTGTTCCTAGACACATAACTTGCTTAATTGTAATTTATAGGCTGGTATGATGCAAATTGTGAATGAGTTTAACTCTCATGTTTAACTATGGAGGAGAGTTTTCTGGAAGATCTGTTTTATGCACAAATTATTCTGAATTTACTCATGTATCTGTGAATGTTTCATGAATGAGGCATATTAAGAATAGTAGCCACACAGTAAAATAGACAACAGAATTATATTAACTATAACAAACGGCATATATTTGGCTGTCAGCTAAGTTCATTAAAAAAGTCTGAAGCTGGTCTGAAATGAGAGTCAATTTGAAGATAAACAGTCACTTTAATTTGGCATTTCAGCTCTTGTTTTCTTTTTTGTATATCTAGGTTCTGAAAATGAGTTATAACAGAGTTGAGAAGCTCAACAAGGATACATTCACAGGCCTGGACAATCTTGTACGCCTTCAATTGGACCATAATCTCATCACCTTCATCCACCCAGAGAGTTTTTATGGATTAAAAAGGCTGCAGTTGATCAACCTTGAAGGAAACCAGCTTCAGCAGCTTCATCCAGACACGTTTAGTTCAGTGCGCTTTGGTCAGATTTTAAAATGGTCATCTCTCAAGACTATTTATTTGTCTGACAATGCTTTAAGCACACTGCCTGCAGCTGCATTATCTGGCTGCTTCAAGATAGAGAATCTATTCCTTAGTGGAAACCCTTGGTCATGTGATTGTCGGATGAGTTGGCTTGGCAAGTGGATAGAGAAACACCCTGGTAAGATTCTGGTCTATAAAGGGAAAAAAATGCTCTGTTATGATAGCAGGACAAACAGTGCACAGAAAATAAATTCCTAATGTAGATAAATATACAATTTACATGTATACATTGGTATATAATGAGAATTATCTTTGTTTTTGCAGGTGTTCTAAAATGCAAAAGAGACAAAAAGTTTCTCAAAGAACCATGTCCTATCTGTGAATTTCCACTTTCTTCCAGAGGCAGCAGCATTGTGCAATTGCAAAGTGATAGCTACACATGCAGCAGACCGTGGATTCATCCTCACTTAAAGCTTAGGAATTTTACCAGCACGGATAATGACTATACCGAAGTGTCTCCTGTAGATGTTGTTGCACCCATTGGTTCCTTGGAAATGAACATCACAGATCAGTCTCACAGTGATGCCAGGATTGCATGTGTTGTGCAGAGACCTACATCAACGAAAAACATAACTGCAATCTTTGGACTGGATGGAAAAGATGTAACTGCCCTGAGAGCAACTGTTTCCACATTGCTAGTCTGCAATATTGATTATGACAATATACGTGAGATTTGGGACATTTTGGCTACCTATAGTGATTTCCCAATGGCACTTGAGCGAGAATTAGCACTTTCTTCACAATCAGATACAGTCTACACATATAAGCAGGCAGTATCCACTGCAGATGATGTTTTTACAGAAATTGAAGCAAAAATCAAAGCCAGTCCTGAATGGTTAATGCAAGGTAGAGTAATGCTACAACTGGATCGTGGAACAACAGCATTCCCAACACTTACCATCAAGTATTTATCAACCATTCAAATAGATGTTGGCGGCGGCAAGAATAATAAGAACCAGTATAGTTGGACAATGATTAGAAGGGACAACCAGACCAGGACTGAGCACTTACTCCTTGTTGGTGGCATGACTGAATTAAATTGTCAGACTTTTGGGAATCCTAAACCCATAATTGAATGGATTCTACCAGATGGAAGTAAGATTCGTGCACCATATAACAGCGAGGACCAAAGGATTGTAATAACTCATGAAGGAAGACTTTCTTTAAAAACTGCTGAAATCTCAGACACAGGTGTCTATCATTGCATTGCAACTAGTTATCTGGATGCAGATGTTCTTGCCTTTAGGGTCACTGTGATGCCTCTGGATATTGAGGAAGAAGAGATTAATGGAATCAGAGTCTCACATCCTCTTGGTCAGAACCTACTTCTTGATTGTACATCATTCAGCAGTCCACAGGCTTCCATCCAGTGGATACTTCCCGACCACACAGTTTTAGACAAATCTTATGGCAAAAGAACGCTCCATAGAAATGGCACTTTGGTCATACATGGACTGACTTACCGAGACACAGGATTTTACAGATGCTTAGCTGGAAATTTTTTGGGAGCAGATTTGCTAGCTTCTCAAGTAACCGTTTATGATGATATGTCAAATAGCACGATGCCAACTCATGTAAAGGAATCTAATCATCGTGTTGTACAAATTATAGATGATAGTCAGACACTTGGAAGTAGGTATCTCTCTCACAGGGCAAGTGAGGAGTCAAGAAGCATTACCTCAGACAGGCCTTACACCTGGCTACAGTCCCGATTTCATAAAGTTCCCAATGGCAGAAGATGGAATGGAAGGAAATCTAGAAGAGTCTTTAATAAAAAGTTCCAGAAAGAGGGTAATTCTTTGATCAGCAAGCCTCAAATTAAAGGAGCAAATAAAGAGGCAGTAAGCTTAGAGGTGTCTAAGACATTTAAAGAACAATCTGATGACAATAATGCAGCCTCAGGGGATGGTATAACTGAAGATGAATTTATTGTAATGACAACAACGAAAACACTTGAGAAAAAACAAGTAAGCACCATCAACACTGAAATCCCAAAGACTTACAAAACTGTTAACAGTGCTCTCATTGAAGTAAAATCTGATGACCCTAGTAATGTCTTAAGAACAAAGAAAAAAACGAATTTAGTTACAGCAATATCAGACTCTCAGACACCTACCCCTCCAATAACTCCCAGCTACACTTTAAGTAACTATGGAACACAAAGAAATGACAAAAAACGAAGTAAGACCAAGTCAGAATATATATTAAGTCATACTGATGGTGAAACCTCTATATATGATAGCGTAACAAGTAG
Organism: Danio jaintianensis; assembly: GCA_903798115.1. Lineage (NCBI taxonomy): Eukaryota > Metazoa > Chordata > Actinopteri > Cypriniformes > Danionidae > Danio > Danio jaintianensis. The sequence goes on along the minus strand of CAIGQV010000733.1, from coordinate 3,388,821 downwards.
ACCCTCAGAGACACTTATAACTCACAAACCTTCTCTGACAGAAGTTGCGGAGCTTATGTTCTCTGGGGATTCAGAAGATGTTGTAACTGGGACAACACAATATAACTTCCAAGGCCCAAATGTCACCTATATGGAACCTAAGAGTCAGACAATATTCACAGCAGTCACCACAACTGAAGATCAAGAAAAGATCACATTTCAGACAACTCAAAGAATCAAGTCAGAGCTCCTTCCTGGGTCTACCATCATCTCTAAACACCAGATCCAAATAGTTCCTTCCAAAAAATTGCAATCAGGAAAGAAGCGCAAGTTTAATGGCAGACGTAGGATCATTCGTCCCGGCAAAATTGCAGACATACAGTCATTACTTGATAAATTTAAAGTCCTTTCTATAAACAGGGAAGACAATCTCACAATTTCAGAAACCACTGACATAATCACAGAGTGTGTCAAAATGAAAAGTGTTAAATCTGGAGTGTCTTCAGATAAATGCAGAACATCAGTAGATCAAAGCCTGATCAACTCTACAGATATGTACCACATATCAATATCCTCTTTGAGTGTAACAGAAAAACCTGTCAGGGCAGTCTCTAGAAAGACTGTCACTGATTCACAAATGTCAACAACTTTAGTGCACTCCATTTCTGAGGAGTCTGGTGGTTATAAAAAATATTTTAATTCAAAAGAGAAAGACAGAGCCTTCACAACTACAACCACATCCATAACCACACTGTCTTCTCAATTCACACAGGGGAAGATTCTATGGCAGGGATCATTTGAAAACAATGGAGAGACCCCTAGGAAACATCAAAACTCAATCACGCTTTCCACTAATAAAGAGCAGATGACTTCAGCATCCATCGCAAAACCTTATAAGTCAACAACCCCACTACCCACTACGGAACTCCAGCTTACACATATTAATGTATCTCCTACAAAGACAAAAGAAAATAACAATACTCCAGACCCATCATCTGATGACCCATCTGGTTCTTCCTCCTTAACAGAAACAGATTTATCTGACAACATCATAACTCCATCTAAATCAGCTGAGGATTTCACCTCTCCAACCTTGCATGAACTGTCCACAACCACAGAGCCAACTGGAGTTTCTCACACTCTAGTAGCCCCACCAACAATGAAAACTGTACAAAAGAAAGAAACTTCTCAGAATAAGTTCTCACGCACAGGATTATGGAGAAAGCAAAAGCCTGGTTACCACAGACGAGGCTTCAGAGGGAGAAGACCCATAAAAAAAACAACCACTAAATCCCCAGTTAGTACAATGACTAAAATTGCGGTGAAATCTGCTACCACTCAATCCACAAACACAGCAACACAAACTAAACACAGAGGTGCAGTAATACAACCTTTGCACCCAACTCTCAAAGAATCAGAGACACCTGCATCAGCTGGTAATACTGATTCTGGTAGCAAGGGGTGGAGCAATTCTTCGACTACAAAAAATACTATAGTTGATATAAAGCCTACAGTGATTGGACGATACACAACTGTACAGTCTCAAATTCAACGTAATACAAAAAAAAATAAAGTAAACACAAATATGAGGGGTACCCCAGAAAGATTTTGGAGACATACAACACAGAGTCCTGTGATCGAAATTCAGCCAACAACACATGAACAGACAGTCAAGGACTGTTTTGGGTGTCTTCGTCCAAAGGCCTCTGGAAAATCTCAGAGCAGAACAGTTACTTCAGATAAAAAGATTAGTTCAACAGCATTCACAATTACTCCACTCCCATACACTAGTAGTACTACTGGAAATCTGAATGCATTTGATCACTCTACATGGGATGACACCTCATCTCTTAAGTATATTACCTCCAAGCCAGTGATTGATGGTGGAAAAGCTGCCAGTTTTACAGTTCTGTCAAACTCTGATGCTTTCCTCCCATGCAAGGCCACTGGCAACCCTGAACCCATCATCAGCTGGAACCGATTCTCATATACCACAGGTACAACACAGAAAAGACTAAAATACCCTGCTACAACAAAGATTTTTAAGATTCTATTGGTGTCATTTTCATATTTTTACATTATGAAATGTCTTAGGTAAAAGGCTCCTTCACAATATAAAATAAAAAAGTATGTTGTTGTTTGCTGATTACTTATGTCTTCTTTATATCAATAGGTATTATGCTCACCATTAAGGGTAAAATGGGTAAATTTGAAGTTTTGAAGAATGGAACATTGTTAATCCAAAGAACAAACATCAAAGACCATGGACAGTACATATGCATTGCAGAGAATGACTATGGTTCTGACAAGCTTGTGGTAACATTGTCAGTTGTGGCCTATCCCACACGGATATTGGAGACAAAGATGAGAGAACTCAAGATTCTGGCTGGGAAAACGGTGCACATGGCGTGCAGGACAGAGGGCAGACCTGTGCCTATTGTGTCATGGATTCTGCCAAATCACACTGAAGTAAAGGGGCCAAATGGTGAGCATGGCAGAGTAAAAGTATCCACAATGGGAAAATTAATTATTCAAGAGGTGTCAGTTTTAGATCATGGACATTATAAGTGTGTTGCGAGCAATCCAGGGGGTACTGACACAGCTACTGTTCATCTACAGGTGGTAGCAACACCACCTGTAATACTGGAAGAAAAACAACAGCTTGTGAAAGCTGATGCTGGGCAGAATCTCTTTTTGCCCTGTACTACTCATGGTGACCCACAACCAACAACACACTGGGTCTTAAACAATGGCATTATAGTTTTACCTCTAACTTACTCACACACCAAAATTTCAGTTTTTGCGAATGGTACACTTTACCTGAGGAACTTAGACATTACTGAAAGTGGAAAATATGAGTGTATTGCAACAAGTTCTACTGGATCAGAACGTCGAGTTGTTACACTTTCTGTGAAGAGGACAGAAACCATCCCTAGGATCACTGTGACATCACAACATCAAACTGATGTGGAATATGGTAGCCAACTTCATCTGAACTGCTCTGCAGTTGGTAACCCAGCACCTGAAATTATTTGGCAGCTACCTTCCAAGGTCCTTGTGGACAAAACACACAGGTAGATAATAACAACTACCATCAAAATACATTTAAGTTTATAGTTTTCAACTGATTTAACCTTTGATTAATTCTCAATTAGAACAGAAGTATTAAATATGAGCAAATACATGTTACATGGCCTACATTTTATATTTACATTTAATAGATTTTATTCATACTAAGTCAAGTAAAAGGATTACAATTAAACATTTCATATGCATTTCTGTACTTATTTTCAAACCAACTGTTAACAGAATTCATTGTGTAAATGTATATTTACCTCATAGAAATTGTTATCATTTATTAAAAACATCACATTCTCCTTTCAGAATGGACAGTCACATCAAAGTCCTGGAAAATGGTACCCTAATCATTGAATCACTCAATGAGAAACATACTGGGGACTTCCTCTGTGTTGCACGCAACAAAGTTGGAGATGACACACAGCTAATGAAGGTGTCAGTATCTATGAAGCCAGCTCGAATTGAACCAAGTGTTTTTAGCAGGAAGCAAGTGCCTTATGGCAATGACCTAAAAGTTGACTGTGTGGCTGCTGGGGTGCCTATGCCAGAGATATCTTGGGGACTCCCTGATGGTACCCTGGTCAATAGTGCCCTGCAGGCAGATGAAACAGAAGGGGACCAGTTCAAACGATATATCCTTTTTAATAATGGAACACTGTACCTGAATACAGTGGGTACTGATGAGGAAGGTGACTATACCTGTTATGCTGAAAACAAATTGGGTAAAGACAAGATGCATGTTCACATAAGTGTATTAACAGCAGTGCCTTACATTCAGAACCCCAAGCTTTCTAATGCCAGAGTTAATCCAGGTGGAAATGTTCGCTTCGATTGTAAGGCTATCGGAGAGCCCAAGCCAAAGGTCTTTTGGATGCTGCCATCCAAAGACATAATTGCTGCCTCTAATGAGCGTTACTTAGTGCATGCTAATGGGTCTCTTGATATACGAAATGTTAAATTATCTGATGCTGGGGAGTATGTCTGCATGGCTCGTAATGCTGCTGGTGAGGAGACTAAAGTTTATAAACTGGACATTGATGGAAACCCACCCATAATCAATGGCTTCAAACAAAATAAAACTGTGATAAAAGATACAGCAATCAAATACACTAGAAAGCTAATAGACTGTAATGCTGAAGGGGATCCAGCACCAAAGATCACGTGGATCATGCCTGACAATATATTTCTTACAGCTCCATATTATGGGAGCAGGATCAATGTTCATATCAATGGTACACTAGAGATCCGTAATGTTAGGCCATCGGATACAGCAGAGTTTATTTGTATTGCTCAGAATGATGGAGGTGAGGTGGTTATGTTAGTTCAACTGGAAGTGACCGACAAGCTCATGAGACCCATTTTTAAGAACCCCTTTAATGAGAGAGTAGTGACTCGGGTTGGGAGAACTGCAGTGCTAAACTGTTCTGCTGATGGACAACCCACACCCGACATCATATGGACACTACCCAACAGGACTCGGTTCACTGGAGCGCAAGGGCTTGAAGGCTCAATATACCGCCTAGGTAAGGATGGCACATTTGTTATTTATAACTCCAGCATAGAGGACTCTGGTAAATACCGCTGTGCTGCAAAAAACAAAGTGGGATATATTGAAAAGCTAGTTGTGTTTGAGGTGATTCAAAAGCCTTATATTCTAACACGGCCAAAGGGGATTATTCGGGGTATTTCTGGACAGTCCCTCTTCCTACATTGCCTGCCAGATGAAATCAAGTCCACCATTTCTTGGACCATGCCAGGAGGTTTTGTTCTCGCAAGTCCACAGGTGAGTGGACGCTATCAGTTAATGGAAAATGGGACACTTGTTGTACATGAGACAACCATGCAAGATCGTGGGAATTATGTGTGCAAAGCAACAAATGATGCTGGTGAGGCTGTTCTCACTGTGTCTGTCATTATCCTTGCATATCCAGCCCGAATTACCAATGGGCCACCTCCAGCTATGAAAGGAGTGACGGGAGTTCCTGTTCATCTTCAATGTGTTGCTAATGGTATACCTACACCAGATATAGTCTGGGAGTTGCCAGATCGCTCGATTCTTGCTACGAATGGAAAGGGACAACCTGTCGGAAGTGAGCTTCTCCAAGCACAAGGGACACTTATAATTCGAAATCCTACAAGAATGCATTCTGGGAATTACAAATGTATTGCCTTTAATTACCTGGGCAGAGATACCAGAACAACATACATGACAATAATATAAGTCACACCGTAATGACTTTACAGCTGTGACTATTCAAAAGACATGGCCTGCCAGGTAGTGTAAATATCTACTTAAAGTTAAATGGATAAAACATTGGTAGGTATGCCGCCTAAAAGAACACAAAGTGTGAGAAATTCAGCCTTTGTAAAAAACATCCATATTGAATTTATAGAAATGCAATTTTATGATACTGGCAACTCCAAATGTATAAATGATGCACAAATCCAGTATTCAGTCTGAAAGTATTTTTAGACAAGGTATAAGGTATATGTTGCACACATTCTAGTTTTCTACTAAATAAAAGTCAAAGATAAGTTATAAAATGATGTTATGCTGAAGTAACATGTTTATTATGTGCCAAACTAAAATAAAACTGATTTAATAAAATTATTTTATTTTTATTTATTTTTTATTATCTGTTACTATCTGTGACATTTATTGGAACATGTTTATACAGTAAAATGGACTGGCTATTATTACTTACTGTAGAAAGTCACATAACTAATCATTTTCTCAAGTAAAGAGAGGTCAAGTTGTTGTTGTTTTTTTGAGTTAATGCTGGCAAGAATATTTCGCATGCCTTACTGTGGCTGTGGAACATTCTTGAAAAATATACTTGCTTCTGTTCACTGCTGAAGATGTTTATTTATAATAGGACCTCAACATGCAATGATCCCATTACCCTTTTTGAGAGGCGTCCTGGGGTCAAACAACCAGGCTTCACAGAAAAATGCACATAATGACCCTCTTGGGTTAGCTTCAACTGCGTTGCTTTTGATTATACATTTATTTCTTTGTCTCCGTAGGATATTTTTGTTCTGCCAAGTACCACTGAGTCAAAAAATACTGAATGTTTTCCTTGCTTTTAAGGTTTAAAACATTTATAAAAACTTGTGTTGTCATGAAAATGTTCAGTTATGTAAAACAGATCCATGCATCTATGTGTGCATGCATATTTACACACACTCACACACTTGTACAGCTATTGTTAGGGGATTTCACATAGACAAACTGTATTTTTGATACTCCTGCCCCAACCCTACCCCTATACCCAATCCTAAAAGGAAACAATCAGCATTTTTACATTTTCAAAATACTTCATTCTGTGTGATTTATGACCCGTTTTCCTCATGGGGACCAAAAAAGTCCCCACAAGGTCAAAGTGTACTGGTATTGCTATACTTGTGTGGACATTTGAATGGCATACAAGGTACACACACACTTAGTTCGAGAAGGATTCCTACAGCAGGAATGGGGCCCAAACTTTGTTGTAAATGAAAGGTTCTCCAGGCTTTCCTCTCACCAAGTAACATTCCGTGGCTTCCCGCTTTTCAGCTTTTGCTTGGATCAACACCTTTCACCAGCAACCCTGGAATTTCACGATAGGATTGCAGAATCCACACCTCTGTTCTTCAGACACAAAGGACAGATTCATCTTTAGCTGGGTGCCTACTTCCCCCCACCTTCACGAAGACTATGTTCTTGTATGCCTTTTGGATTGGACATAGTAAAGAAGCATGACATCTTTCAGTTCTGTTTAATTCAAGCAAATAAATGTTGTGACTCCTTTCTGTGGAGTACAAACTACTCTAGCAGCCTAATGTAGTTGTCCACCTAAGGGCCAATGAGGAAAATGAATGGATAATTTTGCTAAATTAATTGAGTGTAGTCTATTTGCCACTTATGAAAGGGATTAACCCAGTCAATCCAGTGGTTACAGATTGGATAAGGTGTTATATATTTACAACATTCTTACTTAAAGGGATAGTTCACCCAAAAAATTAATATTTACTCACTATTTACTCAACTGGTTCCAAACCGTAATGAGTTCTTTATTCTATTGAACACAAAAGAAGATAACCATTGACTTCCATTGCAGGAAATACAAATACTATGGAAGTTAATGGTTTCGAGTATTCTTCAGTATGTCTTCAACAGAAGAAACAAACTCAAAGTGAACGATGAGTAAATGACGACAGAATTTAAACTTTTGGGTGAACTATCCCTTTAACAGTTCGACAAAATAAACAGAACAAAATTTCTGTCATTTTAAGACGTAAATAAGTGTACAGAAACAGTCAAAGCACATGTGTTCATGAAAGATTTTATTGACGGATTGACCTCACAACCTTTAGAGCCACAGTGGGTAGGTCAGGGTTTATAGCCAGACTGTAATGCATTTAGGTGAGATTTATTGAGTGGCATAGGAAACAGAGTCTTGACTTTCAAACGGTCTGGAAACTGTAAATTCTGACATAATTACAGTGGATGCTTTTGATAAGTGCCTTGTAAATAAGTCTAAACGCAGGCCTCTGTGTTGTCACCAGAATTTGGCATTATGCTACACACACAAATACATATATTCGATATTAAGTCTTATTCATGATACCTCCTATGATAATGTGAGGTGTGCTGGTACTTTTCTGAGGCCCTGTTGGTATCTTGTATTAAGGTTTGTTTTTGTCAATTCAAAAACAAGTGAGGGATGCTAAAACAGGTGAAAATGAGGTGTAAATCGTGTCCATGTTTGACTTCTTGCAGAGGTATTTGAAATTGCCTTGGATCTGACTGCACTTGTGGTGTAAATGCTGATGTGGTCAAATGTGTTCAGTCAGCCACAAAAGACCACCAACACTTCACCTAATGACAAACCAATTTTATCATTATGGGAAGTGCTATGAGAAGACACTCTTAGGTTATTCAGACTGTCCTGCACTGCACCAAAACACACAGATTGCAAACCAAACAAAAGTGGTTATCCACATCCTTTTGATAAAAAAAAAAACTTACCCTTTTACTCACTTAAGTTGTAATATGGGTTTGTTCATTCAGTAATACTTCTGCTTTGCACTGAGCACTCTGCAAAAGTAATGCAAAGCATGGTGAAATAATAAGGAACGTTTTCAATGAAATCTGAATACAGGTGCTTACAAGAGTGTACACTGAACACATATTCATTCAGTGTAAACCAGGACTTACAGTCTTCAATTTCATGATTCATAAATACAATTACAGGGGCGACGCGGTGGCGCAGTGGGTAGCACGTTCGCCTCACAGCAAGAAGGTCGCTGGTTCGAGCCTCGGCTGGGTCAGTTGGCATTTCTGTGTGGAGTTTGCATGTTCTCCCCGTGTTCGCGTGGGTTTCCTCCGGGTGCTCCGGTTTCCCCCACAAGTCCAAAGACATGCCGTATAGGTGAATTGGGTAAGCTAAAATTGTCCGTAGTGTATGTGTGTGAATGAGTGTGTATGAATGTTTCCCAGTGATGGGTTGCAGCTGGAAGGGCATCCGCTGCATAAAACATATGCTGGATAAGTTGGCGGTTCATCCCGCTGTGGCGACCCCAGATTAATAAAGGGATAAAGCCGAAAAGAAAATGAATGAATGAATAAATACAATTACAATGTCTGCAATTGTATGAAGCTGCTGGAGAGCATGGTGACTAGCACATTTACTTGCTAAGTAAAAACATTACAAATCTCTTTTTGTTACAGTAAAAGAAAAACAAAAGTAATAACATTTAAGAAAATTTACTTTTTTCAGAATTGGGGTTCAATATCCTTTCTGTTATTAGCTATGTTGATGCTAATACTCAAATTGTAGTGCTGTTAGAACTTGAATGTGATACAGTTTGGGGTTCACTTTAGGTATCTGTTTCATAGTAATACAGTAGCTTCAGTAGCTCTGAGTTTTTGTAACTTGTTATATTCAACGAGGTTTGTCTTGTAGCCACAGAATGTGTTTACAGTGGTTGGAGGTCAAGTTGTCATTCCGTCTATCAGGTAAATGTTAACCACCCCAGCTTTGCACATTAGGGTGTGTGCAGGAAGTGTTGACTAGATGTGCTGGAGGTTTGACCACTGAAGACTCTCAAAGCAAGAGAGTCAGTAAGGTCACTGGGTGTATTTGGCCATGGTGGTGTGTGGAAGTCTCTGTGTCTGTGTCAGTAAACATTTAGTGGAACCATACACTGGATGAGAAACCCTGCTCTAAACTGTCAACTTCAGGCTTTAAGCCCTGCTCACACTGTGTCATTTTGGCCACAATTTGAGTTTGTCCTCACTGCAGCCTGTAGCACTATTAAGGACAGGATTAGGTCCTATACATAGTGGATGCACATGCACGAGCGGTTGTTGCTAGGAATTAGAACTATTTGTATTAATTATTAAGTTACCCATAACAATGTGTGTTATTAACATCTACACTTACCCAACCCTAAACCCACTCCTCATTTACTAATGTCTACACCTACACCAACCCTAAACCCAACCCTCACATTTATTTCTACACCTAGCCCAACCCTAAACCCAACCATCATAGTTATTAAAGTCTACACAAACCCTAAGCTCAACCCTCACAGTTATTTCTTCACCTACACAAACCCTAAACCCAACCCTCACAGTTATTAACATCTACACCTACCCCAACCCTAAACCCAACCATCACAGTTATTTCTACACCTACCCTAACCCTCACAGTTACTAACGTCTACACTGAAACCCAACCCTCACAGT
>CAIGQV010000733.1:3284988-3313740 GCA_903798115.1 Danio jaintianensis | reverse complement strand
TTAATCTTAATATTAATTATTTTATTTAATTTGGGTCCAGGGACACAAATGTTTAAAATATTAATGCAAACACGTTACTTACTATATTCATTCATTCATTTTCTTTTCGGCTTAGTCTCTTTATTAATCCGGGGTCGCCACAGCGGGATGAACCGCCAACTTATCCAGCATATGTTTTACGCAGCGGATGCCCTTCCAGCTGCAACCCATCACTGGGAAACATTCATACACACTCATACACTACGGACAAGTTTAGCTTACCCAATTCACCTATACCGCATGTCTTTGGACTTGTGGGGGAAACCGGAGCACCCGGAGGAAACCCACGCGAACACGGGGAGAACATGCAAACTCCACACAGAAATGCCAACTGACCCAGCCGAGGCTCGAACCAGCGACCTTCTTGCTCTGAGGCGAACGTGCTACCCACTGCGCCACCGCGTCGCCTACTTACTATATATATATATATATATATATATATATACACATAAACTTTATTGATTCAATACCAGGGCGGTGCGGTGGCGCAGTGGGTAGCGCTGTCGCCTTACAGCAAGAAGGTCGCTGGTTCGAGCCTCGGCTGGGCCAGTTGGCGTTTCTGTGTGGAGTTTGCATGTTCTCCCCGCGTTGGTGTGGGTTTCCTCCGGGTGCTCCGGTTTCCCACACATGCACTATAGGTGAATTGGGTAAGCTAAATTATCCGTAGTGTATGAGTATGAATGAGAGTGTATGGATGTTTCCCAGTGATGGGTTGCAGCTGGAATAATGTTATCATATGCTGGATAAGTTGGCAGTTCATTCCGCTGTGGCGACCTCTGATTAATAAAGGGACTAAGCCGAAGAGAAAATGAATGAATGAATAATCCCCAAAAGGCAACTGACTGTGTAAAGCCACATAAAACAAAACAAAAATACGATGTATACGCCGAGCTCAGCGGCTAATCAGCTGAGGTGACGTGACGTGACATTTACACAACTCAATATAAATGAAACGGATGAGTTATAAAATGATTCACCCCCTCACAGTTGTCATGAAGGGTAATATTAGCAATATACACCAAAACCCTCTTTTGTACCGGGCTGTAAACATGTTTTTATCAGCTGTAAAATTGGCCAATTTACCATTGCAGTCAGTGAACATCTGGACATCATGACAACTGTGAGGGGGTGAATTATTTTATAACTCAAATATATATTATAAATTGGGTAAGCTATTGGGTAAGCTATTTGTCCTGAGTGTATGAGTGTGAATGAGAGTGTATGGGTGTTTCCCAGTGATGGGCTGCAGCTGGAAGGGCATCCGCTGCGTAAAACATATGCTGGATAAGTTGGCGGTTCATTCCGCTGTGGCGACCCCAGATTAATAAAGGGAGTAAGCCGAAAAGAAAATGAATGAATGAATGATTCAATACCACAAAAAGGAGGGGGGGATACCAGTGCGTCAGTATTCAGCCAATCAGCGCGCTGAACGCCGGTCACGTGTCCCTCCTCCGCTGCTGTCTATAGTAACAGAGCGCGTCCTTCCAGAAGAGCCGAGATCCTGAATCCGTCAACATGTTCAACTTCAGACAGCTCGAGGAGGACCCTTTCTTCGCGTGAGTCTTTATATTCATTCACATTTATATTACAAGTGTTGCAGGAATATGAAAAGACAATCTTATATTATAATAAAACATACATTATATAACGTTATATAGTGTTTTATTACGTTAGTCTGTTATGTTTTAAAAAACGCTCTTTTTGTTGAACGATTTGACAACATAAATGTGTGCTTATATTATTTAGATGACCAAATAAATATAATTATTTGTTGTATTATGACCCTGTTTATCTCAGGTCATGCACTGACTGCAGGTTCACTGTAACAGCTGCTGTTGTTGTTGTGCTGCATTGAGTTTCATAGACTAGTCTTACAAGTTTGGCACTTCTTTGCTTCTTGACTGTTCATAATAATTATAACATGTTATATAAAAATGCAGATTAGTCTAATTTGAGTTCAGAAATGAAGACTGATATTTCTTGGGTAACCGCTTAAGTTCTTAACCCTGATAATCTATTCAAAACCTGTGTACTGTTTAATCTAACAACCCGTGGAATGAATGTATTGGGATTTAACTAAACTATAGTAATTAATTACAGTAAAGATCAATTCTAAACATTAAGTGAGCATTAAATTAGTCAAATAATGAATGAATGATCTCTTCTTTGTCAAAACAAAGCCCAGTGTGTTATGGGGATAAGACACACAGTGGCTGAGTTCATACAACTCTTGATCTGTCAGACAGTCTGTGCTGTGAAATTACTGTACAACTGTAGAAATGAATGTTTGTCCCACAGTAAAATTACTGTAGAAATTACTGTTTGCCTCAAAAAAACAGAAAGTGTAATGAAGATTTTGTTTTTTGTCTCTTCTTTCTTTGTAAAATAGCTCATCAAGGTATGCACTTCATGTCCTCTGTGTCCACACGTAATATATTACTATACAAGCATGACACAGACTGAATGGGGAGATGGACAACACTCACAAAGCATGTTTATTTTTAAGTGGATGTGTATTTAATATAGTCTAGGTCATCTTTTATTCTATGACCCAGGACAACAAAACCAATCTTATATTTGTATGAATAGCCAACAACACATCTTATGAGTCAAATTTATAGATTTATTTTGTTTATTTGATATTGCCAAAATCATTAGAATGTTAAGTAAAGATCATCTTTCATTAATATATTTAGTAAATTTCCTACTGTATATATATATATATATATATAAAGATATATATATATATATATCAAAACTTTATTCTTTAATCTTTATTTAGTAATTTAATCTGAACAACTTTAAAGGGAGTGTCCTCAGTTATTAGATATTTTTCACCCTCAGATTCCAGATTTTCAAATAAAGTTTCTTAAAAAAAATTGTCCTATCCTTACAAACCATACATCAGTGGAAATCTTATTTATTCATCATTCATTCATTTTCTTTTCGGCTTAGTCCCTTTATTAATCTGGGGTCGCCACAGCGGAATGAACCGCCAACTTATCCAGCATATGTTTTACACAGCGGATGCCCTTCCAGCTGCAACCCATCACTGGGAAATATTTGTTTTTTATGTGATGTACAAATCTCTGATTTTGACTGGTTTTGTGGTCCAGGGTTCACATTTGTCATGTCTTCTGTCATTTTGTTCATGGGTTTTGTGAAAATACTGCATGTCCCACAGGCTGTTGAAACTAATCAGTCCTAAAAAAAGACCTGCTAACTGCCAAGAAGAGATTGTGAACCACTGTCATAATGGACAATATTAGCATCCCAAATGACACACTAATCACTCATACCCTTATGCACTTGTACACTCAACTGTGTCGTGTAGAGTTTAGCGTCATCCCAAATGTTTTTTTACTAAACGAAAATTCAAACCATTTCCTAGGCGACGTTTAACCGTTACCAAATTAGTGGATTAATTTATCAAACTCTCCAGCAGGCACAGGACGTCAATATGATGTCAGATGTACCCCAATTTCGTGGGGACATTGCATTTTGATTGGAAATGAAAATTGGGTTGACGTCAGGCCGACGTCCGTGTCCAATGTCAGACAGAAGTTGCATTTTGGTTACTTTCCAACGCTACCTAAAAACAACCAAATATCAACATCTAATGATGTTACAGCTTGACGTTGTGTGGACGTGTTATATTTCATCTACAACTGCAATATGAACTTTAATAGAGACGTGTTTGGTCATTAACTTCTGAATGTAGAATTATCTGAACACCTGAGGAGATTTCTCTGCATGGTTTCTCTGGTGAATGGCAGATTAACACACAGCTGAATCTTCAATATGGCCGGTAATTAAATGTGTCTGGTCTCCTTCTCTAGCGACCCCTTCCGGCTGCATCACGAGCGTATGCGGCAGATGATGGGGGGGTTTTCGGACCCCTTTGCCCAGAGCTTCATGCCCAGCATCACAGATGTCCACCAGCGGGGCCACAGACAGCTTAACACCGGCCCGCACCAGCGCAGTGAACGAGTGAGTTTTTGAGCACATACTTCACTACTGTTGTGTTATTGGTTCAACTGACCCCGGGACGCTTTCTACACTTGACTACAGGAGTGAGAGCTTCCCATTAGGGCTGCACAATATACCGCAAAAATATTGTTATAGTAATAACCGTAACCGTTATAGCAATAACCGTTATAACAATAACCATATCGCAGATATGTGTTATAGACCATTTCAATGTGGTCATGTCATTGGCCCTTGAACATTTCCTGCTTGTTCTCATACTATATCATAACTGTGACAAGAGGCAATTCAATCATATTTTCACGTTAAAACAGCTATCATGACATTATTTATCAATATGTGGACCTTTTTGGATTCTCGGAAGCTATGGAAATTAAAAATGTTAAACAGGAAATACATTAGGACCATTGTTATTGTTTACATCCCTCAAAATGGTCTATACATAATTACATTTGTTTTAAGCATTGGTTGTTTATCTAAATTTGACCAATCAGATGGAGCCTTACTATCTTTAACCCCGTCCCCCGGTTGTTGCTATTGGTTGATAACATTGGTTGGAGAGGCCCAAAGTAGGGCTGCGCAATATTGGAAAAACTGACATTGCAATATTTTTTTTTCGTCTTCGATTTATATTGTGATAGTAATGTAATTTCAAAAGAAGAACAATATATTGCAAAAATATTGTTATAGTATTTGCAATATATATATCGCAGATATGCGTGATACATAATTACATATATTTTATGCATTGGTTGTTTCTAAATTTGATCAGATGGGGCCTTACTATATTTAGTTCCACCTCCCCAGTTGTTGCTGTTTCACTATTGGCTGGAGGCACGATATTGGAAAAAACTGACATTGCAATATTATTTTGTCTGCGATTTATGTTGCGATATAAATGTAATTTTAAAAGATGTACAGGGCTCGAAATTAACCTTTTTGCTTGGTAGCACCGGTGCTCCTAATTTCAAAAATAAAAAAAAAACAGCCAAAATTGTGTCGCACCCACCAAAGATTATGTCGCACCCACAAAGACAGCATTGCGACGACTAAATGAAGGATTAAATAACGTTAGAACATCTTGTGCTTAAAATGTGTAGATGTGGCAAACACTGTTACCTGAAATCTCCGTCCCACCGGCTTTACAGTGAATGGCTTTAAGTTAGTCATTTTTTATAGCGGACTTTAACTCACTGGAAGTCTTTTATCCACTCTTCGAGAGGTGTAAATGGTGGATTAACATTCATCACATGATCACTGATCAGATGTGCCATTATTTGTAACTTTAGGTGGTTTCTAAAACAAAATCTGTCAGTGTTATTTTCATTCTCTTGTATCCAGACCTTTACATTTTCGCGGCTGTAGCTCCCTGTCATCTGAAATGAGTGATTGACAGCTGATATTAACCAATACATTCGCGTTCTATTCTAGAGCAGTGGGCCAATAAGAAGAGCTTGAAGGCGGGGCAAGCATTGCGGGATTTGTTTACTGCATCAAGTTGGCATCACAACTGTTTTAAACCATTCCTGAGCGCTACGTTTGGCGTTTTTTAGCATTCTGCATGAATGTGTCCTAAATCCGCGCATGCGCGCTTTGCAGTGAAAACTGGTCACACGGCAACAATTTTATGCACTAATGCTCCCAAATATATTTTCAGGTCGCATAGATAAAATTTCGGGCGCATATGCGACCAAAACGGTCGCAATTTCAAGCCCTGATGAACAATATATTGCAAAAATATCATTATCGTGATAATAGTATTTGTAATATACGTATCGCAGACGTGTGATAAATTACATTTCTTTTATGCATTGGCTGTTATTGTAAATTTGACCAATCAGATGTGGCCTTTCTATCTTTAGCCCCGCCTCCCCGGTAGTTGCTGTTCTGCTATTGGCTGGAGTGGCGCAAAGTAGGGCTGTACGATATTAAAAAAAACTGACATTACAATATTTTTTTTAGTTGAAAAGCACAACCGTATTGCTCCACATCTGATAAAGGTCTAAACATTGTTCATTCTGTGTCTGTCCACGGCAAATATAAAGCAATGTGGTGTGTCGCAGTGGCGCTTCTCACGGGGAAGGCTGTTTGTCAGATATTTATGAAACTCTTCTTCTCTCTCAGCCGCCGTTACTGTTGTGTTTAGCAGTACACATTTAAAGACATCCCCTCCTGCAGCGCGGGGGTGTCGGGGTGTTCGAAAACAGTAAACCGTCACTCAGCCTTTTCCAAATTCTTTTTTTCCTCAAACGAAGATTTGAAGTGTACAGGAGCCTTTATACGTTTCTTTAAAGAAAAGCTTTTGCTGAGATTTACAAGACCACAAAGAGGCTTTGTGCCGCTGACACAGTTCTGACACTCAAGCGTTCAGTAAATCTGACTATTGTAAAGCATATAATAATAACTGCAGACCGTTCTCTTGAAGCTGCACGTAATCATGTGATTCACTCTATATTTTATTTAGAAAGTCCTTACGTCTTGAAAGGTCACCACTGAGATGTTATTTCTGAAGCTCTGGTTGGCTGCTACTGTAGACGATGCAGACTCTATTCTGGTGTGTAAATCTGGCTCGGGGCCTGTGGAGCTTTTCACCTGTTTTATAGGACAGCAGGTGAAAATGCTGCATCTGTTCACTTGCTAGAGTAATGAAACATGAGTTGTCATCTACCCATCCTTGTGTAGTTCTATCATTTTATGCACTTCATTTTTTTTATACTAGTACAACTGGAGAAATTTGTTTGGCTAAAATATGTAATATGTTCCCTCATTAGTAATGAGTACCCTCATTCTCATTCATTCATTCATTTTCTTTTCGGCCTAGTCCCTTTATTAATCCGGGGTCACCACAGCGGAATGAACCGCCAACTTATCCAGCATATGTTTTACACAGCGGATGCCCTTCCAGCCGCAACCCATCACTGGGAAACATCCACACACACTCATTCACACACATACACTACGGACAATTTAGCCTACCCTTCAATTCACCTATACCACATGTTTTTGGGCTTGTGGGAGAAACCGGAGCACCCGGAGGAAACCCACGCGAACACGGGGAGAACATGCAAACTCCACACAGAAACGCCAACTGACCCAGCCAAGGCTCGAACCAGCGACCTTCTTGCTGTGAGGCGAACGTGCTACCCACTGCGCCACCGTGACGCCCCGCCCTCATTCTCTATATTAAAATAATTTATTTAGAAACTTACACCAACAGTATTCTGCTGTGGACACCATCTTGTGGTCAGATGCGGAAATTCATTCAGTGCAAACTCTCACAGTGCATTAGGGACGGCTGGTGCAGACAACTGAAAAAAATGTACCTGTTAATAATGCAGGAGTGTAAAAGCCATTATTAGGTGATGTATCAAAAAATGTATGCAATAAATGTACCACAAATCAGTGAATTTTACTTCAATTTGGGTTTATTATTAATAATGAAGTAATCAAGATAATCATTAAACACACAAACACACTAATCGCTATTTACCTAATCATTGGCCAGTAGCAATACTTGAAAGCAAATCTTGTTCTGCTTTTTTTTTTCTGGTTTTCAGATTTCTCAGTGACCTTCTGCTTACTTTCAAGTGTACGATCACACCGGTGTGATTATAACGTTACACATCACCAGCTGCAAATTCAAATCTGGCGGCTCGCGCTGAGGCACAGAAAGAGGTGCGCGGCGCTTGTCATAAATCAAAATGTATCCGTTTTTTCGAACAAATAACATTTATTTTAGGTTTCAGACATTCAAATACACATAACTACTAGCAAAACATACCATTTAAGGGTTGTAAAATACACACGGATGTCTATGGAGATGAATATAACTGGACCATGTGCTTTATTCACGCAAGATGCACACTGTTTATGTTACTAGAATATTTTCTCTATTCCTCTCGCAGATAAACAGTTACTTACTTTCAGGTATTTTGGAAGAAAATGATGAATAAATGGGCAACACGGTGGCTCAGTGGTTAGCATCTCCGGGTGCTCCGTTTTCTCCCACAGTCCAAATACATGCGCTATAGGTCAATTGGATGAACTGAATTGGCTGTTTCCCAGTACTGGGTTGCAGCTGGATGTTTTACACAGGATCCGCTGGGTAAAACATATGCTGGAAAAGTTGGCGGTTCATTCCGTTGTGGCGACCCCTGATGAATAAAGGGACTAAGCCGAAGGAAAATGAATGAATGAATGATGAATAAATGTGTTGTAAATCCAGCAGCTTGGATCTCTCCTGCAGCACAGACTAAACATGGTGGTGCCCATTACCCATCATACAACACATAATACGATCACTCTTAAGCTGTTTACAAGACGAAATATATGTTCTAACACATATGAGTATCGTAATATGAGATATTTCACAATATAATTTGAACATTTGTCAATATTTATCGAAAAGGGCAAAAAACAAAACAAAATACGATATATACTTAGATCATTCGGGCTGGTGGGTCACGTGATAAACTTGATGCGTCGCCATGGGAACTTTAGAACACAATGCATTCTACGTAACGGCAAAGTCCGGTAAAGTCTAGATCGGATACGCGGCCGGCCGGAAGTGCGATATGCACATCAATATAGCAGCATTTTTTTTATGACACTGTATAACAATAATTAATATTTTTACATTACTGTGACGGTTAGGTTTAGGGTTGGGGTGGGAATAGGCATTAAAAAATTAAATGTATTGGGTAATTTAATAGATAACATAAATAATACTCGGTACAACTACTGTGTTTATGTTATTGTGATGGTTGGGGTGAGGGTTGGGTTGGGGGTAGACGTTAATAAAATACAATAAATGGGAAATTCTATAAATAATATAAATAATTCTTGTTAACTTCCGGCCGCAACCATATCCGATCTAGCAACAACCCAAAGTCCCTTTATGGAAAGTCATTTCACTCGGCGGCCATCTTTGAAACATCTCTCGGGCAGTATGCTCGGGCATTCTGTCTGAATGGGGAAATATCAAATTCTCCAAAACTGCTTGCCAAGCTTACGACTGAGTTTCATATTAGGAATCACCAATGAAATTAAACAACATCTGTCTCTTTAGTTTCATTTCTAAATGTTCAAATCACACAAAATCTCACGTCTGGTCTGAGCCCCTTCCCCGGAGTATCGTCAGTCTATAGAGTGATTGTGATCAGTGATTGGCTCCTGTACTAGAAGGCTGGCTTTATTCGCCATATAGCGAGCGATGATTGGCTCCTGTACTAGTAGGCGGGGCTTCATTCGCCATATTGACCATTACACTTTTCCCCATTCAAAAAGATACGAGTGACACGTCTTGTGTATTCTATAGTCTTTGGTAACGGTCACAATAAAACACTGACGCAGGAGGGTCAGCTGGAGTATTTAAAACTCACGCGTGAAAGGGTTAAAGTCAGTCATCTCAGTGCATCTGCTCCAAAGTCGTTGATTTTTTTTTTTCTTCATCCAAAGATAAAACTGAATTTTCTTTCATCTGGAGAAATTGTGCTTGCTTCCACATTCATTAAAGGTGCTGTGTGTAAGTTTCTGACTCTTCTAAAGCATAAAAACACCATAATATGTTTGCAGATATTCAGAAACATGCTGAATGAAAATTCTTGTTTATCTGGAAAACAATGCTGAAGTCGGATATTCTGCTTTGAACATGTGTGTTACGTGCCGGAACGGCTGTCTTTGTTTTGGTCTTTGAACCCACCCACTGCCACTTTAACCAATTATATTTCAGCACCCCGGGTTGCCTTGGTGGAAAACAGCGCATTTCATTCAGTCAGTCAGGAAGGCTCTTAAAGCATGCGCTGTGACCGTATTGCGACCTCCGGTGGACATAGCAGACTCTGAAATGAGACGCAGATTCAGAGTTCCACATGAGGTTATTAATTAGCAAATAATATAAATATTACGAGCGTAAACATTTGGTGAGCAGGTTACATTGTAACCCCGTGTCCTAATAACACGCTACGTGAGGAGATTTGCAGTGATGAGCAGTTTGGCTGTTTGCACCAGACGAAACACGACAGAAACATTTAAATACAGCCATTCAGAAGCACAGAATATGCACTCGCTCTCGAAATGGTAAGGTTTATAATCCAATTAATACATATTAAACCTCTTTAACATTATTAAATGTAGATGCTGAATCACTGATATGTGTTGGTTTGCATTATTTCACAGTTCTAAAGTTCAGATTCAATTGGTTTATTTTATTCTCCAGATCTGAGGTGAACTATCTGCTGCTGCTTTCAGTAGTATGGCAATAAATGTGATGTAAAATGGCATTCAAACTCACATTATTAGCATTTAACACTGAATAAAGCACATGAGGTGTACCTGAAGTAACCATTGTCAGTTTTCTATTGTTCAGCTGTGAGAAATAGAAACCGTTTCTAATATATCAATTCCAGGTGTTGGTTATATCAAAAACTCCTTTTAATATGGAAATATTTCTTCTATCGCATGCCGATGCTTTTAGTTAGAACACAGTTTAAATCAGCCTTTAGGCTCGATCGTCAGACTCTCTCCTTGGTCCTCAATCTGGCAACCTGCGCTTGTGTTTGTTTTGCTCCAGGAATGCAATACCTAGTTCAACCACTGGGTGTCAATCTTACATACTGCACCTTTAATACCCGTCAGTCAACTGACCAGCTGCTGCTGAGCGGAATGAGCACTGTTCAATCACAGAAGGCCAATTATAGAAAAACAAACATTGATTCGCTCTAACAACAAAAGTAGGAGGGTTCGGGGTGCAGAGTCCTGTGCCCTCTATTGACCAGCCAGTACATGTGTTGTACTCTCATTATTGCACTGCATTGTGGAATGATTAAGTGCACTTCAGTACGTCAACTATGGTTTCGGACACCACTACAAATGGCTGCTCCCTCAAATAGTGCACTATTTAAGGATATAGATGGCTATTTGGGATACACCCTGCAGAGTTTTGCTCAAACTCTAATCAACCCCACCGGAACAAGCTAATCAAGGTCTGAGTGTTACTACTGTAGAAAGATACAGGCTGGTGAATATATAAATAGGCATCGATTTTATTTGCATTTGATTCAGATTTTATGGGGAAATATGTACAAAAATGATGCAAAGATGATATAATACATACATTAATACATATAAATGTACATACACCTTTTAAAAAATCTTAATATTAAAAACTTTCAATGATGACCAATGATGTCTTGTGGAAAGGCTCAATTGAAACCCTGACAGGGCTTTGTTTGCTACATGCTAACATCTTGTGTGTCTCACTTACGGAGCCTCACATTGACCAGCTGACCACGTTGGCAGCTCTAATTTTAGTCCCTGGTCTGTCTGTGATCCTTCACCTCTCTCTGCTCAGTATATTTATCCCTGGTAATTACTTTCTTCAGATGCCAGCCTCCTTTAGTGGCCTTCCTCATGCAAAAGAGGCTGTAAAGATAGCGTGTTCACCCGCGGGTCAGGGTTTAGGGTGAGGTGTGGGCTTTTTAGGGTCATGGTGGTTTGACAGAATCATGCCATCTGACCGTCTGACAATCAGTACTGCCATATGATCATTATGCGTATTATTCAGTACACTGTTTGTTAGATTATGTATTTTTATAAATGAATTGTTTAAAAGGACGTACAGTGCCTATAGACCCCTTTAAAATAATTATTTAAAATGTTTATTTATAAACAGCCTAAAATCAAATCACATTCCTAATAACTTTTCCAGCCTTTGAACGCCGAAGGTCTTCTGAAAGCAGGGTGTAATGTGAGTAAAGGTGTAGATTTTCACAGGGTATGATGATTTTCTATAGGTACTGTATTACTTGGGGCGACACGGTGGCCTCACAGCAAGAAGGTCGCTGGTTCGAGTCAGTTGGCATTTCTGTGTGGAGTTTGCATGTTCTCCCCGTGTTGGCGTGGGTTTCCTCCGGGTGCTCCGGTTTCCCCCACAGTCCAAACACATGTGGTATAGGTGAATTGTGTAAGCTAAATTGTCCGTAGTGTATGAGTGTGAATAAGAGTGAATGGATGTTTCCCAGTACTGGGTTGCAGCTGGAAGGGCATCCGCTGCGTAAAACATATGCTGGAAAAGTTGGCGGTTCATTTCGCTGTAGTGACCCCTGATTAATAAAGGGACTAAGCTGAAAAGAAAATGAATGAATGTTTTACACAGCGGATGCCCTTCCAGCTGCAACCCAGTACTGGGAAACATCCATTCACACTCATACACTATGGCCAATTTAGTTCATCAATGTGCTGTGGGGGAAACCGGAGTACCCGGAGGAAACCCACGCCAACACGGGGAGAACATGCAAACTCCTCACAGAAACGCCAACTGACCCAGCTGGGACTCGAACCAGCGACCTTCTTGCTGTGCGGCGACAGTGCTAACCACTGAGCCACCGTGTCACCTCAGAATTAGTTCCTAGTAATATTAGCCTAGAAAATAGTAACCTTTATTGTCCGTCGGTCTTATTGCACGATGTAACTAAAGAAGACTCTAGCTTTATTTAGGAAAGTGATCAAAACTCTTTTTTGAATGAGATGCTAATGGTCTAATCCGATTCAATTACTTATGCTAAGCTAAGCTAAGCTAAAAGTGACACAGCTGAATGGATTCAAAAATTGCTTAAATCCACTGTTTAACCCTTGGAGACTTGTAAAATGAGCCTTTGGTTTGTTTGTTTGTTTGTCCTTTAAGTGTTCTCTTCACTGTAATAATTCAACTAATTGTAATCAGTTAATCAGGTTTCAACTTTTTTTTAGTTAACTTAATGTTTTTAGTCAGTCTGACCGATGTAAGTTGAGATTAACAGAAAAGATCAGTTGATTCAGTGCTGTTAAAGGAATAGTTTACCTCCAAATGACAATTTCCTGTTAATTCACTCACCCTCATGCTGTTTAAGAATGTCAGACTGTACTGACAGATCAAATCACTGCTTTCCAGCAACCAGAGTGTGAGTAAGTAGTTGTACTTAGCAAAACTAGCTTGCTGTTAGCTTGAGCAACAAAGCGAACAGTTGTTGCAATATGACATCAGTCTTTTGAATGCTTACTTCACACGTTGGTCTAAAAATCACTCCATATCTCTTGAAAAACATTGTGCTCTTCTGAGTGGGCTTAACAAACCACCTGTAGAAACACCCTCCAAGTGCACCACTTTTCCACCAGACACTCCATCTTACAAGGACTCGATAAGGAAATCAGTGTTTACTTGTGAATGCACCACAAAACATGTTGCACTACTTGCTTTTGCTCAATATCTTGCACAATATTGTTCCCTCTTGTGTAAAAGTACTTGTATAGTCCGTCTTAGGTTACGCGTACAGGTAACTATTTATAGTATATGTATAGTTAGATTAGCGCTCCAGTATGTTAGTTATGTATAGGTTTAAAATAGCTCTTACGTCCAGAGTTGTGTTCATATTTATGCTTATTTAGATTGATGTAGCACTGTGATCCTGCCAGACATGACATTTCATTTCACTTTTTGTCCACACATGACAATAAAGCTCAACTTGGCTTGATGTTCAATACTTGAGCACGTGCTCGTGACTCACATGTGCAGTTCAGCAACAGACGTGTCCGTTCAGTACCCTGAGAAATGTTTCTAATGGTCTGATTATTCCCAGAACTCTGTGCTCTTCCTAGAGCTCCTGTGCGGCTCATTTTCTAAATCAAAAGTGTTTTTCCCCATTGGGTGTGTTGAATCATCAGGAGCTGTAAGACGAGACCCGGCGCTGTAGCATAAATGGGTCACGACCTCAGGCCCGCGTCCACCTAAAATAGCATCTGAGACCTGTCCCAAAGCAGCACTTAAAAATACAGGCAGATAGCGGTGGCGTCCTCTCCAAGGCTGTATTAGCTGCAGGGTGTTGATGGTTTATAAATGAAGGTGCTGTGCTGAACTCTGCAGAATGAACTGCAGCTGCTCCTCCGTTATTAGATGTGATAACCAGAGGTGACAGCTACCAATCTGAGAAGACATTCAGAGCGCTCAGCAGAAACCTTCAAGATGTTTTTACACACACTTTTCACATTTGAAGTCCGAGAGAGCTTAATGCACTGCAAATGTCCACAACGCAAACAAATTAAGAAAATACTTGTTGCCAGGGCTTGACATTAACACCCGCCAACACGCCAGATGCGGGTAGATTTCAGCTGTGGCGGGTTAGACAGACACCCCCACTAGCCACTTTGGCTGGTTGAAAATAATTTTTAAATTGCCAGAGCTGCCTCGTCCATAAAGATTAGAGTTTTAGTTTAAGACCGTTTGTTAACATGTGTGCAAATGTGCTCTTAGAATCGAGAAGCAGCACGACTGATAACTGTTCGCACGAGCAAAAGAAAGTAGGTGAATACTGAATGAGAGGATGATCAGGTGCACGGTGAGACACAGGCACAGCTGATGTGATGCGTGCGAGTGCTTAAAAGCTCCCGTTTCCTTGCGCAAAACAACCGTGCCTGGAAACGCAACTGGTGCAATTGTTTCTCTTTGAAATAGATTGGGAAAAAGCGGTGCTCGTGCACCCACAGTCCAGCTGATTAACAGATTATTACTGGGCTTAACGTTAACCGTGTGCACGTGATCAACTTTTCACTATCACACAGAATGTTTTTCACCTGCTTTCTTTTGCTTGCAGTTATTTTTGTTAATGGTTTAATTATCATCCTTTACAATAACATTGCTTTAATAGGAGATTAACTCTCCATTTATCTATAGTTACCTGATGATCTGGGACCTTTAGTCTGGACAAACTACTGTAGTTTTAGATAATTAAGAATCATTTTTTTAAATGTCTATTGTTTTTTTAAGAACGTTTTTGTTGAATAAATAGTGTATGTATACAGCTATGTTTAGCTTGTTTTGACACATAAATTTGTGGCAAAGAAATAATTAGTTTGAAAAAATCCTTAGTGTTGAGCCCTGAAAAGTCATGTGAAATAAAAAAAAAGTTAAATTAACCAGGAGGCATGTGGACATAACACAACATTTAAAAATAACTCATTTTTAGCACGCCAAAATCAAATTTATGCATATAAAATATATTTTCCCAACAACAAAATTGTGGCTAGTGAAAATGGCGAGTGGCTAATAACGTTGGAAAACTACTAGCCTCAGTGGCTGGTGATCAGAAAAGTTAATGTCAAGCCCTGCTTGTTGCTAATAGCAGGGAACACAATGGAAATGTTTCCAGGGGACCCAAAAACCGTCCGGACCCGGCTGGGATTTATTTATTGTGCCGTGACTATTGCTCAGTGCAGTTGTAGGTGATCTTTCAAAGGTGAGTTTTTTGTTTATTTTAACATCCTGATTACACCATTCCCTTGTCTTTTGTATATTATTAGCCTCAATAACCATAAGCTAAATAGCCGGGTCCGTCACGTTTTTGGGTTTAAAATGTTTCCATTGTGTTCTGTGCTATTAAAATGAGAAAATGCAGGTGGGTGAAATATTAGAAAATGCAGCGCACTTTCTTTATTTGTTTGTGTTGTGAGAATTTGCATCTCGTATAGGCATGGGACGATAACCGGTTTCAAGGTTTACCGTGCTTCGGAAAAGTCAAGGTTTTAAAACAGCCAAAGTTTTCTGTTATACAATTCCTAAGGTATATGTAAGGTTTTTTTGTTTGTTTGTTTGTTTGTTTACATATTTTTCACAGCTATTTGATTTCGTTTTTTACAGCAACAGTATCTTCAGTAGAAAAGGAACCTCTACATCAAAAGCTACTGGTTCAAAATATTTTAAATGTTTCCTAAAATAAAATACATTGTGGTCAATGGGGGGAAAAGTTGTTGTTTTTACCCAGACATTTAAAAAGAGCTTATTTTGGAGCAGTAATCACAATAGCGTGATACCGTGATATTTTATCCAAGGTTATCATACCGTCAGAATCTTATACCGGCCCATGCCTAATCACGTTTGCTGTCAAACCGATGAAGATCTTTTCTTAATTTGCTGGTGTTTTTTGTTACTGCATTTGCTTTTTTAAATGGCAGATTTGACGACCCCAGATTAATAAAGGGACTAAGCCGAAAAGAAAATGAATGAATGGGACAGTAGGATGACAATTCGGGACACCCAGAGTGCCCCCATATTTCGGCACACTAACCACTAGACTGTTTGCACCATTCATTCATTCATTTTCCTTCGGCTTAGTCCCTTTATTAATCTGGGGTCGCCACAGCGGAATGAACCGCCAACTTATCCAGCATATGCTTCCAGCTGCAACCCAGTACTGGGAAACACCCATACACCCTCATTCACACACATACACTATGGACAATTAAGTTCACCCAATTCCCCTATAGCGCATGTGTTTAGACTGTGGGGGAAACCGGAGCACCCGGAGGAAACCCACGCCAACACGGGGAGAACATGCAAACTCCACACAGAAACTGACCCAGCCGGGACTCGAACCAGCGACCTTCTTGCTGTGAGGCCACAGTGCTACCCATTGAGGCACTTGGTTTAATTTTTTTTTTGTGATTTAAAGACAATAAAGAGTTAAATGATGATATATACAGTAGTGCAGTTGTTGTCTGCACTATATAGACGGCAGTGGGTGAATGTGTGTTGTCAAATCACACAGTATACTGCTGAAGGTTTGTCATCACTAATGTGTGTGTGATTCATGTCATCAGGAGCTGGATTTCTTCGCCAATCCTTTCTCTATGATGGGAAGCATGAGAAACAGGATGGAGGCGATGCATAGAAATACAGTAAGTCTGATCTCTTTCTTTCTGATACAGCAGTATCTCATCTTGTCACAGTGGCTATGTTTACATGGAGCCTAGATAAAGTGAGGCAGATAAAGTGTTTTCTCGCAGTCTCTAAGTTTATCAAGGTGTAAAAATGCCTCATCCCGTGAACAAAACAAGACATCTGCAGCTGAAAGTCTGAATCAGCATGTGGCTTTTATTTAAATTGGACCGATTACGGATAGATAATGTGGGTTTATGTAACCTCAGTCACACTGGAATGAATAAACTGACTACATTAAAGATCATGGCTCCAAATGGCTGCTATAACACTCTAAGGCTATGTTTGTAGCCCAAAACCAGGTAATTTCCAGTCAATAACACACACTTCTTCTGTATTTGTGTCTGTTTCCTTCAGGAGAACATGCCATCTCCAGACTCCAGCAGCCACTCATTCTCCTCCTCCTCAGTGATGACGTACTCGAAAGTAGGAGACGAGCCCGCAAAAGTGTTCGCGGCTTCGTCTCAGATGCGCCAAGCTCCTGGAGGAGTGAGTAACACATACACACACACACACACACACACACACACACACACAGACACACAGACACACACTCCTCTGATCAGCATCAGCAGCTGGTGTGTGCTCTGTGTCCAGATAAAGGAGACCAGGAAGTCTCTGCGGGACTCTGAGAGTGGACTCCAGAAGATGTCTATCGGCCATCACATCCAGGACAGAGGACACGTCATCGAGAGGAAGGAGAACAGGAAAACCGGAGAGAAAGAGTTCAACCAGGACTTCCAGAACATGGACGAAAGTGAGCATTCGTTTAAGCCTATTCGAACTCATATTTTACTCACATTTGACGTGGCATATGTTAATGGACACCTATTATGCTGAAATCACTTCTATAAGGGGTTTAAACACAGTTGTGTGTCAGCAGTGTGTGAATATATCCAGCCTCTAATGGTAAACATGGATTAATTGTATTTATTATAATCAGACTTGATAAAAACAGTCTGCAGAAACACTTTGATTGACATTCTCCCTTTGTGCGTGTCATCAGTTAGCATGTCATCCCTCATTAGCATAGGACGTTAGTCTTGTTTTTGAATCTGCCACTATGCTGACACACAGGCGTCTGTAGCTCCGCCCTCTTTTGAAGGGACACAATCTCATTTGAATTTAAAGCGACAGTCACCAAAACGCCACAATTAGGATCAAAGCCTAAAAGGGTCCGTTTCAGAGAGGTAGAAAACATTATCTGTGTGCTATTCTCAGCTCAAACTTCACACACACACTCTAGGGACGTCAGAGAATTTGAGCTTCTGTTTATAGTAGAAAGTTATCATGACAACTGTTTTATTTACTGTTATATGATGACGGAGGAGGCCCTCATTGTGGCTGTGTCCAGATATCCTGAGTTATATGATGTGTCTTCAAGTGCTTATCATAGCATAATGTTTTCATATTTATAATGGGTCTGTTAAAGGTCGCTGGTTCAAGCCTCGGCTGGGTCAGTTGGCATTTCTGTGTGGAGTTTGCATGTCCTCCCCGTGTTCGCGTGGGTTTCCTCTGGGTGCTCTGGTTTCGCCAGATGTCTAAAAGACATGTGCTATAGGTCAATTGGATGAGCTAAAAACTGTCCGTTGTGTGTGAATGGGAGTGTATGGGTGTTTCCCAGTGATGGGTTGCAGCTGGAAGGGCATCCGTTGCATAAAACATATGCTGGATAAGTTGTCGGTTCATTCCGCTGTGGCGACCCCAGATTAATAAAGGACTAAGCCGAAAAGAAAATGAATGAATGAATGAATAATGGGTCTGTTATTACATTACGTTTATATTATTGCGTCACGTGGATCTCGCACAGTGCTGTGCTTTTTTAAACCCATTCCTG
This sequence comes from Danio jaintianensis, assembly GCA_903798115.1. Taxonomy (NCBI): domain Eukaryota; kingdom Metazoa; phylum Chordata; class Actinopteri; order Cypriniformes; family Danionidae; genus Danio; species Danio jaintianensis. Next base: position 3,295,132 of record CAIGQV010000733.1, on the reverse strand, counting down.
AGCGCCGCATCTCATGTTGTTAGAAGCAAAGTGCGTGTGAACGAGCCCTTACTGATCCTCCACTTGAACCAAACCTGTTTGACTTTCTTTCTGTTGTTGAACAGAAATGAAGAGCTCAGATGCAGTGCAGTCTGAAAGTTTATCCTAAAAGCATTTTTCTCAGCCTCCTATGCTTATGTTCAGTTTTTTCACTTTAAAGGCAATGAAAATATCATATTCTTTGCCATAAAGGTGAAATTACTGAACCTACACACAGGAGGCTGAGAAATTTTTTTAGTACAGTTGGAGGTTTTTCCAAATGAACTCTTCAGATGTTTTTATATTTTAAACTGGTAACTATTGCCTTCAGTGGTATTGTTCTCCTAATATGATCCAATGGCTACTGGTTTCAAAAAATCCAAAACAAAGTAAGATATATACGGAAAAAAGTTGGAAACCGGTGTCAATGGTATTTTTTTGTCAACAGTTACCGGTTTCCAGCATTCTTCAAAATATCTTCTTTTGTGCTCAACAGACAATAGAAACTCACACACTGCCAAAAATGCTTAATAGGCTGAGTAAAATAATCTATTTTTTGCTTTGAAATATGATTATTTCACTCACCCCATTGGCAGATTATGTAGCTCATTTTAAGGAAAAACTCATTATTTCTGAAAAAAGACTCTATTTTTTTACTCATCTAGAAAATACTTTAAGAATTTTTGGATATTTGGACTAGAAACAAGACAAAAGCTCGAAGTAAGAAAAGCATTTTTGTCAGTGTAAAGCTTTTAACAATGAGCAAATTGTGAGTAAATTGTTATTTCAGGGTGAACTATCCCTTTAAACAGTGGTAAAAAAAAACACCCAGGTAAAAAAAACACACTCTCAGCTGTCAGTGGTGTGACGTGTGTTGTGTTTTCAGCCGAGGCGAAGGCTTTTGATCAGGAATGGCAGCAGGAGGTGTCCAGATTCCAGGTTTCTGCACCCACGGCCCGTCTGGAAGCTCCAAAACACAGAACTGTGCACCGAGCGGCCATAACAGCACCACAACACACACACAGGTCAGTGACACGAGCACTTCTGACACCTGAGAGACTGAAGTAAAAATTCAGACTGCAAGCTTTGACTGTTTATATCTTCGAAATGTGAATTTTGTTGCTCTCTAGCTTATAACTGTCCTTAAAACTAGAATACTGACATACTAACATCCAAAAACCTTTAAGAGAACAAAATTATATTTTGGACTGACTGTAACCAAGAGTTGTACATTTGATCTTGGTTCCTCATGCTGCATGATTGTTATGATCACCAGTGATCAAGCAGTTGCAGATCGCTTGAGAACTACAATAGACGCTTTTTACAATGACGTCACTTGACTTACCCTATCGGCAACGCAGTGTATTTTTAGTTCTGGTTTACCTTTGCATGAATGGGAGACTTCTCTGGAAAATTTACAAATAAAAATATTAACATTGCACGATCTGATTTAAGACTATTATTGGTATTAGACATGTGTCCAAATGTTTCGCTTTCAATACTGAACTGCTTTCTGAGTTTGAAAATTATTTTTTAAGTTATTAAGAATAGGAATAAGCTATGGAAAGCATATGTTTGCAACCTTTTCACTTATTAATTAAGTTTATTTCCTCAATAATGGATTTATTTTTACTTCAGTGCTGCTCTGAATATAAATTTATATGATCTGTTATATGTAAATGTTCCAGCATGAGTACAATTCTTTATTAAATCCTCTTATATTACCTGGTAAGTATGTCTATAAATGCAACCAGTTTCATCATTTATTATTTACTGATCTATTAATGTTTTGTTTAGTTTCTCCATTTGAATGAATGAATTATGTTTATGTCCTACCACCACCTTTTGGGTGGATTTAATTTGATATCTGTACTACCTTTTAATTAATAATGTTACAAATAAATTCATAATCGAATAATACTGAATTCAAATGCAGTCTTCTTGTTGTTGCTTTTTTACAATTGTACATTTTTATAATGATTTCGTTTGATTAGTAAGAGCCACACACAACATTGATATTCTATTACATTTAATTTAAATATTAAATAGACATAAATGTTTTATGTTCATGAATAAAATACCTATATAGAAAAAAAAGTCAGATCTGAGAATGTGAATAAATCGAATGTGTCCACTGTAAACAACCACAGTAAAACACCCACAGATTTATTTATTAATAACTAAAAAAATTATTAAAACTAACTAAAAAATTATTTAAAAATTTATTTTTTATTTATTAATTAACTAAAAATTATTTATTAACTAAACATTTATAAAAAAAAAAAAAGTGCAGGAATTCATTAGTACAAATAAGACCTCTATACAATACATTGTGTACAGAATTGCAAAAACGCAAAGAACATTTTGGTTAGTTGGTTTTGTTTGAAGTAAAATGACTAAGCCTGGGTTCAAATTAGCTGCAGAACTTTGAAATTCAATAATCAACATGCAAGTGAGTTCAACTAGGTTCTATACTCGGACCTCGACTGATGTTCTGATTTATTACTTATTCTTCAGAACACAAAAAAATAATAAAAATAAATCTGACATAATAAAATGTTGAGCACCCGTGTAAACATCTGAAATCTTTATTTGACAAATACTTACAAGTACATACCAACTTCCTCTGCAGTAAAGACAGCAACACAAAGCAATAGACTCTGTTTAAAGTCCCATTTTCTTGGTTCAAGCTGAAAACTGGATGATCTGTACGTTTTTTTTTTTTTTTAAATGTCAGACGCCTCACCTTGAATGCGGACAACAGAAAACAGCCGTTGTCACAGTCTAACGGTATCTGTAGTAAATATACAGCTGACTGGGTGAGTTCTCTATGGGGAGTTCTGTGTAGGCGGAAGCGTGGAGTGAAACCGGACACCACGTGACGTCATGTGAAAAAGGTCTATTCGGCCACTGAATCAATCATGCACCTCACAAACACCAGTTCCTGATTCCTCCTGATGACACACACACACAGACACACAGCTGAAGCTCATCATTGAATTATGACCTGGACTATAAAGACACCTCTCATTTTCGGAGTCTTGTTATTTAACTGTAACATTACGAAGCGTTCTCCTTGTTTAGTCTTTCCATGTTTGACACGTCCCTTGTTTCCTTGTTTATGTTTTTTGCCGTCTGTATCGACATCTTTGCCTGTGGCCTCGACTACGCTTCTGGACTACCCTAATGCTCCTGTTTGTACCTGTTGGCCATTGCCTGCTTGACTGCTCTTGTTAATAAACTGCATGTGGATCCTTATCTCCATTGTCCAGTGTCCTTCCGTTACAGAGATGGTGTAGTGGCCCTTTTTTTGAAGCTTTTAAAAGCACGTAAATCAATAGTAAAACTAGGCCATACAGCAGCAGGGAGTTGACGGATGTCTTATGAAGCAGATCAATGTGTTGTTGTAAAAAATCAGACATATTTCTGATATGGTAGGGTAGCTGCCAAATGCTTGTTCTCCGACTCAACGTATGATTTGTGACGCAAGCTATTTTTCGTAGCGGAAGCTCTGGTAATTGACGCATTTCATGGGAACCATTTACCACACAGTTTGTTTACCACAGAAAATGACAAGAAAACTAGTTGCCGTTTCTGTAAAAGGTTAAACAGTATATCACTCTGAATCCAGTTGCCAAGCCACGTCTATACGCCAACTCAAGTTATTACACGTCTGTCTGGAATACTCGCTTCTGATTGGTCAGTCGCGACATTCTGAGGTGTGTCATTTCCAGATAACAACCGCTAAATAACACAGACTCATCCGGGAACTGAGAATCATCTTGACCTTCATTGAATGCAGTCACATCCATATACTTACATCTGTCAGGATCTCCAGCAAACCATTCCTGACAGATCACTGGTGAACTACAGATGTGTTAAGGAACTACAAATCCTGTCATGCACCACACACACCTGTTTCCGGAACTCTGATGATTACACACAGCTGTAGCGCTTCATCGATTGATGACTACTTATCCACCGCACAAACACTAGTTCAGTACGGAGTCGTTAATGTTGACGTGATGTGTTGAGGTAATGTTTGTATGGTTGTCCTGATGTTTCTTTGTATTACCTGTTTGTATTTTTGACCACAGCCTTGTTATATCGTTGATCCTGTTTAGTCGCCTATTTTGACCATTGCCTGTTTCTGACTACGTTCCTGGACTGTCCTTTTGTACTAGCCTTACCTGTTTTTAATCTTGTTTGCCTGCAAGAGTAATCGTATTAAACTGCGATTGAATCCTTACCCCAGTTTTCCCTCACATTGATCCCCCGCACGTGACATACATTCACATGTGTCTGCTTGTCTGTCACGCTGCGGTGTTTGGCGCCGTCTTGTGAATATGCAATGAAAGAACATTCTCCAGTAGATAATGAAGGGTTCAGGAAGAGCAAGTGAGTGTAGTGTTGGCCATTGGTTAATGCTCTTTAAATAACTCCGCTAACCAGCTGATGCATGAACACAGCCATATTACACCACACCATAATGTCAGAGGTCATGTAAGAATGACAGGCTGGGGCTGCGATGACGTTTGTCCTGTTGAATGTATTTATTTCTTCACTCTTTTGTGTTTCCAGAGACACCAAAGCAGCTGAAGGCAATCGAAAGCTGCACATTACAGGCTCCAGCGTGAAGAAGCACTGAAGCTCATTCAGAATAAACCACTGTTGACCTCTTAACGTTCTCATCATCTAACAGTGACCTTCTCATGTCCGACTCACATCACAAACTCCAGCAGTGCACCGCCAGCAGAAATACTCCTCCTTTCAGATGTATTTCATGCTGTGCTCTGAGAGTTCTTTTCGACATAAGTACACTTTTTTAACACTGAACTATAAATATTTGTCTGTACTGTGCAGTTTGTGCTTTCCATTTCAATCCGTAATAATGTTATGCGTCATCAGCGCACTGTCACTTTAATCACTAGAAGACGCTGCTGATGTGATGCTTTTGAATCTGATCATCTCATCTTTACCTGTGCGCTGAAAAACAAGCTTCTCAAACCCGAAACCAGCCTTATATAAGGGATAGTTCACCCAAAAATTAACATTGCCCGTTAATTTTCTCACACACAGGTCATCCAAGATTTACTTTCAGTAGATCATTAAAGAAGTCATTACAGCCATTACTGCAATCGGACTACATTCACACATGTGCCGAGAACTGTTTGACCAGGCTTATAAATTATATAAAGCTAATAATAGTGTAAATAATGTTCAGTTTCTTACACGGAGTGATCGTTTTGCTTAACAAGACCTCAGTGTGTCATCAGGAGCCATGGCTATTGATTTGGACTGATCTGTATGTGTTTATATTTAATCTAATAAAACCCTGTCACCATTCACTGCCATTATAAGAAGCACCAAGACCAACAGATTCAGCTCAAAATCTTCTTGAATGTTCGACTGAAGAAAGAAAGCTCACCTACATCTCCAACATAGGCTCATTGCGAAAGCGTAGCCCTATATACATTTCTGGAGATCGTGAATTATGTATCCAGAGGTACGTATGGCTGCATTTCATCTTTAAAAGGAACACTACAGGGCGGTATGATGCCGTTCCTTTTCACGCTTACCAGCTGACCGCTTACCTCCATGTGGACGGCTTTCCCGCTGTGACCAGTTTGTCCAGTGGCTCGACACATTTGTCGGCGGACTTGTGATGTGAAGCAGAGTTGACCGTGACGATGGGGTTCGAGTCTGGTGAAGAACAGTTCCAGAAAGCAGGTAAGACAAAAACAGAAGCCAAAAGATAAAATAAACAAGTAAATAACAGGGTGAGAATGTGGTAAAATCTAAAAACGTGGTAAAAATCAGGCAAGGGCTTTTCTTTTTCTGGATTGCTTTTGAAAACACTGTCGGTTGGGTTTAGGGAAGCGGGTGGGTGCTGGTCAATCAGTGCTTTTGAAAACACTATTGGTTGAGTTTAGGGAAGTGGGAGGGCGGGTCAATCAGTGCTTTTGAAAACACTGTCGGTTGGGTTTAGGGAAGCGGGTGGGCGGGTCAATCAGTGCTTTTGAAAACACTATTGGTTGGGTTTAGGGAAGCGGGTGGGCGCAGGTCAATTAGTGCTTTTGAAAACACTATTAGTTGGGTTTAGGGAAGCGGGTGGGCGCTGGTCAATTAGTGCTTTTGAAAACACTAATGGTTGGGTTTAGGGAAGCGGGTGGGCGCTGGTCAATCGGTGCTTTTAAAAAAACACTATTGGTTGGGTTTAGGGAAGGGGGTGGGCGGGTCAGTCGATCGGTCAGTCAGTCGACAGCGGCCTCTGGTGGATTTATGTGAGAACAGCAGGCATGAATGGCACTCGTGAGAGAAATTTGAGATCTGAAAAAGCGACCTCTGGTGGATTCGCGAAAACAAAAACTGCAAAAAAACGTAGCTCCTGGGACGTATTTGGCGCACTCCAGAATTGTATATAGCGGTATGTAATCAGAATGAGCCTGGTTTGTACATCTCGGAGGACCTGTGAGTAGGCCATCATTAAGTCTATTTATTTGCTTGTGTAAATGTGTGTAAATTTATATTTATTTAGTTTTTTAATTAATTTCAGTATAATTATTGACTAATATGAAAGTGTTCATTTGATTTATTTACAATACAGTTTGTAAAGTAATATTTTCTGTCTTTTAGCAGATATATTATATGAGAGACTTGCTTTGTTTACCAAATAAGTGGATCTAGATGGATTTGCATTGTAAACATTAAATACAAGTTAAAAAGGTATTATTTTTTATTTCATATGTTAAGTTTTTAGTTAGGATACTCCCAAAATACGATACTCTTCGCAGAAATAGCAAAAAATGCCCGCAGATTCTGTCTGGCCCTACCTGTGAGTGAGTAAATCAACAGGACATTTTCATTTTTGGGTGAACTATCCCTTTAAACCGTCCATTCTCAAACACATTAATTTTCCTTTGGCTTAGCCCCTTTATTCATCAGGTGTTGCCACAGCGGAATAAACCACCAACTTGTCCATCATATGTTTTACACACCTGATGCCCTTCCAGTTGCAACCCAGTACTGGGAAACACCCACAAACTCACATTCACACACACTACGGTCAATTTAGTTCATCAGTTCCCCTATAGCGCATGTCTTTGGACTGTGGGGGAAACCGGAATGCCAACTGACCCAGCCGGGACTCGAACCAGCGACCTTCTTGCTGTGAGGCCACAGTGCTAACCACTGAGTCACCGTGTCACCGTTCTCCAAACAAACTAGCTGAAATATTATCAAGTCTGTTTCACTATTAATGTCTGTTTTAAAGTACCAGTCTTTCTTTCTTTTGAATTGTGTCTGCAAATATGTTTGTAAGAGCCTGAGGAAAGTTGCCATGTCTCTGAAGCAGATATCTGACAGCTGCTGGAACCGGAGCCATGAACAGGACCATAGCCGGGAGACGCTGCTTAATGCACTTATTGATGATGATGAATGTGTTTATTCTGCAGTAATCACCACTAAAAAAACACATGTGCATGGAAGAAGACATTTATATGAACGTTTCAGCGTTCTCTTCCTTGACTGTTTGGTATTATCTTATAATACTTTTTTTGAGGAAAAGCTTTGACTGCTATTGAAAACAACAATCAACACATTGAACAACAACACAAATGAATGAAGTCTGTGCTGGTCTGTGACCGTCTGGCATGGGAAATTTATAATCCCATTTAAAAAATCACTCAAATGTCAAAAATCTCGGGGTCATTTTTGACTCAGATTTAAAATTTGACAAGCAAATAAACTCTGTGGTTAGGGCCAGTTTCTTCCGATTAAAGCAACTAAGAAAGTTAAAGCCCTTTCTGTCTTTTAAAGACTTGGAGACTGTAATTCACGCTTTTATCTCCTCTAGGCTTGATTATTGTAATGCACTGTACACTGGCATCAGTCAGTCATCACTCTCACGCTTACAGATAGTCCAGAATGCAGCAGGACAAAAAAGAGAGAACATATTTCTCCCATCCAGGCCTCTCCTCACTGGCTCCCTGTGAAACAGAGAATTGATTTTAAAATTTTAACGTATGCATTTAAAGCTCTACATGGACTTGCCCCGACCTATATATCCCAACTCTTAAGTTTGAAAAACAAAAGGAGACAGAGCTTTTTCAGTCTACGCTCCAAAACTTTGGAACACATTACCTTTAGAAGTTAGAGCTTCATCTACATTAAGTGTTTTTAAAAAAATCAGTCAAAACCAACCTCTTCTCTCTGGCTTATTGATAGAAATTAGTTTTTTTTTGTTTTGTTTTTTAGGACTCATTTTAGGACAGACTTTTAACATTTATTTTTATTTTATATTAGCATATATCGTCCTGGTTTTTCTTATTGTTTATTTTACTGTCTATTGTTGTTACCATGTTTGTGAAGCACTTTGGTCAACATTCATGTTGCTTTAAGGTGCTATATAAATAAAGTTGACCTTGACCTTGGCATCATTTGTCTCCTGATTTGATTCATCGTTGACCCAAAACCTGTAAATTCTGTCATTTACTCCCCCTTTCACTTGGTCCAAACCTATTTGAGTTCTTCTGTTGAACGCAAAAGAAGATATTTTGAAGAATTGGCAGAATTGCAGGAGTGGGCTGTTGCATAAAACCCTTATATGCATTATCACACAATACTCCTCGTTATAACAAATAATTTACATTTAATGTTCTTATAATCAGATGTATGTGCGATTATATTTACAGTTCAAATTGCTCTGTGTAGCCTACATTTCTTTATTTTTCGGGTTATTCTTGGAGAAGGTTTTGCATTCATTGTATTTATTCCTCATGTTTGCAAATTAGCACCCTTAATTGATCTGCAAATTAAAAAGATCGAAAACAACCGTATTTGGTCCAGCTCGAGCTGTGACGTGGCAGGTTTCGAGTGACGTCACCTCTCACGTCACTTTCAAACCATCGCTTTAAATGTAAAAACATATTTGGCCACTGTATTTAACCGATTTAATGTGTCTATTTCATGTGGGAAGAACGTATTTATATGCAAATATGCAAATAAGGTGGGCCAACTGTGGAAATTAAATTGAAATAATAGGGAAAAACGCCTAACATAGGCCTACATGCATACACACATACATACATACACACACACATACATACATACATACACACACATACATACATACATACACACATACATACATACATAGCATATTTAAAACAGCCCATACTATTTTTTTATAAAGTCAAAGCTCAGTAGTTCACCTATCGGGAAAATCGTTTGGAAATGCGTTCCTCTGTTTTGCTCTCTCTGGCTCGCCGTAGACCAGGAAGCTGTTTCACAAGTAGCCGGTCGGCGTGACTTTGAGCTCGTGTGTGTGACACGAGAGTAAACTGACACACACACACACACACACACACACACACATCTTCAGTTGTTCACAATGCGGCTTCTGAGAGCAGCATCATCCTCTTTTGCGCATCTGCACCGGCCAGGACACAGCACTTTAAAGCAGGTGTGTATTTAATGTTACGTATCCTATACTCAGTAAAGCATAGCGTGTTGTGTCTCCCTGAGGTCTCTGTCTGTCTCCTGGAGTTTCTTTGCTTCTCTTTCTGTCTCCTGATGGTTCTCTGTGTCTTTTCCCCCTCGTCATCTCGCAGTGTGTCTCTTTACTGTCCCGTCATATCTCTCCGATGTCACTGATTTGTATGTCTCACTGATGTGTATGATGTCTTTCCGTGTCTCACTGATGTCTCCTTATATCTCACTTTCTCACATGTGTCTGCTGATATTTCTCGAATTGCTCACTGGTATTTCTCTGATGTCTCTGTTCATCTCTGATGTCTCTGTCTCGTTGGAGTCTCCCTGTGTCTGTCCTCATCTCCGATATCTGTGGTGTTTCTCTGATGTATCTCTCATGTCTTTGATATTGCTCTGATGTCTCTTTTTATACCTTAGCATGTCTTTTGATGATATTTTTCAAATCTCACTGATGTCTCTATTCATCTCTAATATTTATCTCATGTCCCTCTGATGTGTCTGTCTCATTGGTGTCTCCCTGTGTGTCTCTTTTCATTTCTCAGATGTCTCACTGACGTCTCATTAATGTCTCTGTGTGTCTCTCTGAAGTCTCTGTGTCCTATTGATGTCTGATGTCTCTGTATATCTTATTGGT
>CAIGQV010000733.1:3246085-3271327 GCA_903798115.1 Danio jaintianensis | reverse complement strand
TGTGTGTGTGTGTGTGTGTGTGTGTGTGTGTGTGTGTGTGTGTGTGTTTTATAGGGGGGAGAGTGAAGGATCAAAGATTCTGATGGACTCCACTAGAGACGACGCACAGCCGTTCATGGGTCTGGCCTTCAAACTGGAGGTGAAAACTGAAAACTGCTGATCCTTTGTGCTGTTCCTCTTCTCTGTGGTTTACTCTTATATCTGTGTTTAAAGGGACAGTTCACTCAAAAATGAAGAATCTGTCATCATTTACTCGCCCTTCACTTGTTCAAAACATGTTTCGGTAACACTTGACTTGAAGAGGGTGTTTATAAGACTGCCATAAAACCTTTATCCTTTATAATCATGACACGACACGCGTCATGGATGCGGAGGAGATTTTATTATGACGACAGTTATGCATTTTGTATGTCATTGTTTGAGATGCGTTTATGACAACTTGACATTATCAAGAAACGCAACTTGTCATAAATCTGTCATAAACATGACTGTCATGAGGCATTATAATTGTGTTCGCTTCATTCATATTTTTCTTGACCTCAGCTACAGTGGTAGGTTAAATTATTATTAAATGTCATAAAACAATGACGCTGATATAAGATTATTTGACAGAGTACTGCACTTTTGATGATAGATTTTAATGGCAAATCCACTAAAAAAGTGATCAGATAAATATTAATGACACAATTATAATGCCTCATGACAATCATGTTTATGACAGATTTATGACAAGTTATGTTTTCTTGATAATGTCATAACAAGGACATCTCAAACTAGAGGTGTGAACCTACACTGGTCTCACGGTTCGGTTCGGTTACGATTATCATGCCATCGATTCGGTTCAATTCGATATCTCGGTGCATTGACGATGCTTTCCACACACAGTTTTATATTTTACTTCACAGCACAAGAAAAATGTATAGATATTTATATTTATATATTATTTGTAATACAATTTTGTCCTTTAATACAAACAGTCAGAACTGTGTCTTTAAAAACTCAAGTACATGCACAGAACAACATGAGCATTTATAGCAAATAAACAAATATAAATATCCCGCTTGCTTTATGAGCCCTGTTCAGCGAGTTCTTACACCCCTATGATTGGTCACACGCTCAACAGAAAGGGCTGTGATTGGCTCTAACGCTCTGGCGCTGTTCACCGATGAGTGACACTGATAAACGGCAGAGGCGATCACAGCTGATCCATTATAGACGGCGACACGGTGGAGAAAACTCGCTCTGCACACACGCTCCTGTCTGTATCCAGAAGTATTGCTGTAACAGCCGAGAGGAGAGGAAAAGTCACGCCAGCAGGTCAAAGGGCATCATTGAGAGAGAGAGAGAGAAATGGAGTTTACTTTCATTTTGTAATGTAATGTAATGTGTATTTATATAGTGCATTTATTGTGTATGGCCATACACCCAAAGTGCTTCACAATCATGAGGGGGGTCTCCACACCACCACCAGTGTGCAGCTCCACTTGGATGATGCGACGGCAGCCACAGGACAACGGCGCCAGTGCTTCACCACACACCACCAGCTATAGGTGGAGTGGAGAGACAGTGATAGAGCCAATTCGGTGGATATGGATGATTGGGAGGCCATGATGGGTAAGGGCCGATGGAGGGAATTTGGCCAGGACACCAGGGCTACACCCCTACTCTTTACCAAAAGTGCCATGGGATTTTTAATGACCACAGAGAGTCAGGACCTCGGTTTAACGTCTCATCCGAAAGACGGCGCTCACTGACAGTATAGTGTCCCCTTCACTTTACTGGGGCATTAGGACTCAAACAGACCGCAGGTTGAGCGCCCCCTGCTGGCCTCACTAACACCACTTCCAACAGCTACCTGGTTTTCCCATGTGGTCTCCCATCCAGGTACTGGATCGCAATTTTCACAATTTTCTCCAGCAGTGAAATAGGGGCTTCTGCTGTAACTTCAGTGTCAGTGAATGAACACGTGTAGTGAATTGTGCAGAGTTTCTGCGTTTTTAAGCAGTTGCAGTGTTTTAGTTACTCGCGCTCGCCTCCCTCACCATAGTAAGCTACCACGACATAGCGCATATGAGATAAATGACGTCAGTACGTAATAACCGGTTATGATCTATTACTGAACCGATACCGAATTGTCCACGTCTGCATCGCGGTGCACCGAAGAAACAATTAATTTTGACACCCCTATCTCAAACAATGTCAACTTTGTATTTATATTGACACAACGGAGCGAATGACACTTAATGACAGTTTTAATAAGCATGTATAAAATCTTCATATTCATGGCATGTTTATAAAGGTGTCATGACATTTTTATAAACACCCTGTAACCCATAAAACTGTATTTATAGTTCCTAATATTGAGATGAATGTCTTTTTTTTTTGGTACTTTTCACAATATCATGTTTAGTGTTCAACAGGAGAAAGAAACTCATGAATGTTTGGAACCACTTGGGCAAATGATTTGCACTTTTTTCCATCCCTAAACTATCTCTTTTATTGTGTGTGTAGGCGGGGCGTTTCGGTCAGCTGACGTACGTGCGTGTGTATCAGGGCTGTCTGAGGAAAACCGACTACATCCACAACACGCGCACAGGGAAGAGGGTTCGGGTGCAGAGACTGGTGCGCCTGCACGCTGATCAGATGGAGGTGAGCGCAGACTCCAGTGCAGATGTTTTAGTATGCCACAAAGTTTAGTATGTAAAATGGTTCAGCACACTAAAAAGGCTTTAGTGTGGTTTGTTTATGCAACTGAGTAATGGACAAGAGGAGGCACCATTCATTCATTCATTCATTTTCTTTTCGGCTTAGTCCCTTTATTAATCTGGGCTCGCCACAGCAGAATGAACCGCCAACTTATCCAGCATATGTTTTACACAGCGGATGCCCTTCCAGCTGCAACCCATCACTGGGAAACATCCATACACACTCATTCACACACATACACTACGGACAATTTAGTTTACCCAATTCCCCCATAGCGCATGTGTTTGGACTGTGGGGGAAACTGGAGCACCCGGAGGAAACCCACGCCAACATGGGGAGAACATGCAAACTCCACACAGAAACGCCAACTGAACCAGCCGGGGCTCGAACCAGCGACCTTCTTGCTGTGAGGTGATCGTGGTACCCACTGCGCCACCGTGACGCCTGAGGAGGCACCAATAACAGTCCATACACCATACTAATCAAGCAATACAACTGGTACACACAGCTGATTATCAGTTATCACAATAATACTTAATAATCATGAACAATGTTACTCATGAGCATCATTAATAGAAATACAACAAAAATGCATAAAAGGCTTATAATGTGAAATATAGATGAGTAATAATGATTAAATGAGTAAAAGGCAGATAATGAACCCCCAAGCAGTGTCATATGAGTATATACAACCCCCAAGACGTGCCATCATCTTCCTCTTCAAAGAGGGAGCCCATTGCAGTCACATTGGAAAGCCAACATGTGTGTCCGAGAATGCCAGGCGATGTACGCTTATTCCATTGCTGAGATTCCAGTGTTTCAGCAGGAAACCCTCACCTTTATAGTCAAAATTTGGCTGCTGGCCAAAGGTCGGCCTATTAGGTAAGAGAGAAGAGTGAGTTGATCAGGCCTGCTCTCTCTCTCGCTCTCTCTTTCTCTCTCTTTCTCTCTCTCTCTCAACTAGGTGCACATTATTTATTTTCGGTTTGCAGTGTCAGCATGATTATCTGGAGTCAATATTCTACCTCCTGAAATTTGGAGAAATGTGTGAAGTTAACCTTAAGGTCATGAAACCCTTCACTGATCATTTGGTTGTTCATTAAGTATAACAGAGGAGAAAAAAACAACCCATGATGCACTTTGCCTCCAGCTGTAGCCGGACACAGAGAAAATCTGTTCACTGTCAATAAGATTTAACCCTGAACTTTAAGCCGTAAGTGCTGATTTTTCTGCCAATTATAAGCACATTAAATCTGAATAAATAAGGCTACGTTCACACTGCAGGTAAATGTGGCCCCAATCTGATTTTTTTCACCCACATGTGACTCAGATCTGTTTACAGCCCAAACCGCACGGAATCTGATCTTTTTAATTCAGATTTGTGCCACTTTCATATGTAGTATTAAATCAGACACAGATCTGATGTTGTGCAATGCGAGCGCAGTGTGAACGCTTATGTGGGATTTCATGTGACTTTTACATACTCTTTGAGCGACATGCGTCATCATTCTGTGCTGCAGACATCATCTACTCCTCAGCAGCAGTAGAATGGCACACAGGGCAGTTACTTTACCACAGAAAGTTGGTTGTTCATTTTGAAAACATTTTGAAGGCAAAACTGGTGCTTGTTAACTAATCTGCTTAACAATTGGGGCACGGGTTGATTGTGTAGCTGAAGAGCGTCGGGGGTGTTGCGGATAGGGGATCCTTGCGCAAAAGAGGGGGCAATTTCATTTTAAGGATGAACTTTCTCTCCGAGAGAAAAAAAGGGCAGGTGCTCGAGCACCCAAACCCCCTTTCTGCACGTGTCTGTTGTTTATAGCAGAGTAAAATGAAATAACTCTGCAAACAGAGATAAACCAACTCCGCCTTCACAGTTCACTCTGCCGCTGCTCATTAACCCTTGATGAGTTCACTACACCGGTGGTCAGAAAGACGCGCACCGCGGTGATCATAAATCACAAATGATCAGTGTTTTCAATCACAAGTGACTTTTTTTAGGTTTCAAATGGCGAAATACACATTAGTAGTAGCAGAACAACCCTTTACAGTTCATGAAATACACCACGCTTGTCTGTGAAAAGGGCAATAATCATATAAAGCATGATCTGGCAACATGCTTGCTTCATACAGTATACACATTGTGTGCATAATTAGACATTTTGTGCTGTCCGTAATTGTACTTTTGCGCATGCGGGTCAGTTTAGGACCATGATCTGTTCACACTGCAAATCTGATATTGGCCACATTTATAACAACAATGTGAACAGCTATGCAAAAACATCAGATCTGAGAACAAATCTGATTTGAGCACTAAGCCTCGCAGTGTGAACGTAGCCTAAGCTTTTCATTGTATGTTTTTTTTCAGGATAGGACAATGTTTGGAGATCAAACTATTTGAACATGTTTAGCAATGCACATGACTAATCGAACATTAAGTTTTCATATATTTACAGTAGATTATTTACTAAATGTCTTTATATGCTGATTTTATTTTAAAGAAATATCAATAATTTCGACTCCTACAATGTATTTTTGGCATAAACATAAGGTTTTTGTGCTCCAGGGTCACAAGTGTGTCTGATTTATTGGCTTGTGTTTTTTTGAAATCAGTATAATCCAAGTTATTGCGTTAAATTTAAAGTCTTACAAGATGATACCATTTTTAAAAAATTAATAAATAATTTTTACAAATATGGTTTTCAGCCAAGTGCATCCAGAGTTTTCAGGTTTCTTCCCAGAATATTCATTAGTGTGCATCCCTGTAGATGAAGTGTAGATTTGTGATTTGTGTTTTTCTTCTGTGTTGTTCAGGATGTGGAGGTGGCGTATGCTGGAGATATCTGTGCGCTGTTTGGCATCGACTGCGCCAGCGGAGACACCTTTACTACCCGCACCAATGCCAACCTCTCCATGGTGCGTAATGATCAACATCATATCATTATAACACATCAGTTCACATCAGTTTACATTATTACACTGAACTGAACTGTAAAAACTGCACTGAAGCAAGCTCTGAGGTAAAACAGACTTCTTGGCATGAGCATATGATCTCTAAGTGCCAGTTATTGCTTTTTAGTTAAGGATTTTGCAGGAAATAATGGCCTTATTTGGGGCCAAACGTCCCCTGTATAATTTCCATTATATTTGTTGTGATTTTTAATACTAATACTGATGATTATTATTTTCTTAGCAGGAATTTACTAGAACGTCTATGTTAAGCTGCTTTGAAAACAATCTACATTGTAAAAGCGCTATAGAAATAAAGATGAATTGAACTGAACATGAGGCGTCTGTCCAACACAGCGACTCACTAAACACAGGGAACACCATAGGGGTTTGCTTATGAACAATTATTGTTTGCTATATAAATGATTATTGATTATAATGATTTATCATTATTATTACTGGGCAAAGATTATTCACATCCAAAATAAAAGATTGTTTTGACATAATATATATATATGTGTGTGATGTGTATATTTATTATGTATATCTACATACACGCATGCATATATTTGAGAAAATATTTATATTTAGATGTCAAATATATACAGTATGTGTTTGATACAAATGATATAAATTTAGTTATCTATGCAAAAAAAACAACTTTTTGTACCCTGAATGTGTGCAGTCTTCACTAAAATGATTCATTTTTGTCTAATCTTGGGGTCATACTAGGAAAAAGTCACCAAACTTCTAGATAAAAAGAAATGTTTAGAATTTTCTGCTGTTAAAATGGCGCCCAGGTTATTTTTTTACCTACAAGTCAACAGGAGGTTTAATAATAATCTGTATTTCTAGGAGTCCATTCACGTTCCTGAGCCGGTGATCTCCATGGCCATTCGGCCCTCAAACAAGGTACCAGAATCAGAGGATCAGAGTTTCTCTCTCGGTGCTGTGTGGTTGATTTCAGCAGTAAACGCTCCTCTTTTCTCTTTCAGAATGACACCGATAAGCTGTCAAA
Source organism: Danio jaintianensis (assembly GCA_903798115.1). Taxonomy (NCBI): domain Eukaryota; kingdom Metazoa; phylum Chordata; class Actinopteri; order Cypriniformes; family Danionidae; genus Danio; species Danio jaintianensis. The sequence goes on along the minus strand of CAIGQV010000733.1, from coordinate 3,264,654 downwards.
GGGCATCAGTCGCTTCACCAGGGAAGACCCCACGTTTCGGGTTCATTTCGACACGGAGAGTAAAGAGACCATCATCTCCGGCATGGGGGAGCTGCATCTGGAGATCTACTCTCAGGTGATGATTCAGGATTCAATAATCTGCTCCATCAGCAGCGAGAGCAGGACGATTCATCCACAATACACACAAACACATACAGTATAAGTAGACACACACTGAATCTGTGTGTGCAGATATATACACAGATATTTGAACCTCTCATTGGTGTATATGCACACGGACTTTTAATTTCAGCCAGCCAGCCTCAGCGCTTCCGGTGAACTGTCTTTCCACGTTTCCAAAATTGCCACGTTTAAGGTCTGATTTCTTTCAAAAATCAGTGATCTTCACCGCCTGATTGATATACGATATAAAGTGGGTCTCAGACTGGGCATGAAACACTGCATTAAATTACATTTCCCCCGTCACGTCTTTAAAATATGACAGTTTATTTTACTCCAGTATTTTCATTGGAGTTTCTGCGCTCGCCTGCTGATTCTGATGGTGCATGCGTGTAAGCAGCTTTTCATCTCGTTTTACACTTTAACAACTAAATGAATGCTGAAGTCTATTTAACTGAATGTATTTAATTACATTACAGCATCGATGCTGTAAAAGGAACCTTATGAAATTGAAAATAGTCACATTAAGCTTTCACCGGAAGTTTATCATTGGCTGAAAAACACGAGCTGTGCATATACCCCATTGAGTCTATTTATTTACTATTTACTTTACAGTTGAAGTTATAATTATTATATTATTATTATTAATATCCTCCTGTGAATTTTTAATTCTTTTACATATATTTAAAAGAATCAAATATATTTAAATATTAAAAAACAAGCCACACCCACTGCTTGCTCATAATATTGCGTTTCTCTAGGAACTGCGCCACAATACAAGAAAAAAAACTAAACGGTCGAAGCTTCCAGTTCATTCATTCATTCATGTTCTTTTCGGCTTAGTCCCTTTATTAATCAGGGGTTGCCACAGTGGAATGAACCGCCAACTTATCCAGCATATGTTTTATGCAGCGGATGCCCTTCCGGCTGCAACCCATCACTGGGAAACACCCATACACTCTCATTCACCTACACACACTACGGACAATTTAGCCTACCCAATTCACCTATAGCGCATGAGTTTGGACTGTGGGGGAAACCGGAGCACCCGGAGGAAACCCGCGCCAGCACAGGGAGAACATGCAAACTCCACACAGAAACGGCAACTGACCCAGCCGGGACTCGAACAAAAAAATTGTGTGTGTGTTTCAGAGGATGGAGAGGGAATACAGCTGTCCGTGTGTGATGGGCAAACCCAAAGTGGCCTTCAGAGAGACGCTGACCAGCGCTGTGCCGTAAGTCCTGCTTTAGATTGTTTCACACTTGTTTAGCATCATTAGTCTGTATTTACGGTCTTCACTCCCTGAGAGCAAGAGCCATACACATCTGATCCTGCAGAGGGGGATTATCTTTACTGAAACCACAAGTGTGTGTTATAGACATGCTGTTGACGGGTTTCCTGTTAAAGGGATCGTTCACCCAAAATTGAAAATTCTGTCATCATTTACTTATCATTCACGTGTGCCAAACCTGTTTGAGTTTCTTTCTTCTGTTGGACACAAAAGGAGATATTTAGAAAAATTTTGTAAACCTGTAACCATACTGCTCGATCCTGAAAAGTTGAAGCATGAAGTCAATCGCCCTCTGGTGTCAATCAATGGAACAACAGCCAAACTAAAGTATTAAAGGGACAGTGCACCTAAAAATGAAAATTCTGTCATCATTTAGTCCAACTTGGTCTGTTTTTTTTTGTTCTGATGAACACAAAAGAAGATATTCTGGAGAAAGCTGAAAGCCACTGACCTCCATAGTAGGAAAATCAAATACTTTGAACCTCAGTCCCTGTTTTTTCCCAGCATTCTTCAGTATATCTTCCTTTGTGTTCAACAGAAGAAAGAAAATCATAAAGGTTTGGAATGAACGAATGGAGAGTAAATGATGACAGAATTGTAATTTTTGGGTAAACTGTCCCTTTAAATTACATTTCTTATCTACATTTATTTCCCAAAATATGGTTCCATCATTTTAGTTATCTCTAATGTGTATTCTAGTCTATCTTTATTTAGTTAAGTGGTGCTGTAAAACAGGAGCTGCTGTGGTGATTGTGTTTGTGGTCAGGTCTGTGTGAGATCGGCTGGCATTTAGACACTGTGTTCCATGTGTTTTACATGCACTGCTAAAAAGCTTTTCTTACTTTGAGTTTTAGTCTTGTTTCTAGTCCAAATATCTCAAAGTTCTTAAATCAAGAAGCATTTTCTAGACAATATTGTCTTGTTTTCAGAAATAATGAGTTAAAATGAAGTGTTTTTTCTTAAAACAAAATAAGCAAAATGCAAAAAGCCAAATAATCTGCCAACGGAGTAAGCAAAAGTAAACTTAATTCAACGTGAAACAAGATTATTCTGCTTACCCTATTGGCAGATTATTTGGCTTGTTATAAGGAAAAACACTTCATTTTGACTCATTATTTCTGAAAACAAGACAATATTTCTTTCTTGTCTAGAAAATGCTTCTTGATTTAAGATTTTTTAGATATTTAGACTAGAAACAAGACAAAAGCTTTAAAGGTGCTGTGTGTTTTTTGACTAAAGCATAAAAACACCCTAATCTGTTTGCAGATATTCAGAAACATGCTGAGTGAACATTCTTGTTTATCTGGAAAACAATGCTGAAATCAGATATTCTGCTTTGAACATGTGTGTTATGTGCCGGAATGGCTTTGTTTTGGTCCCTTAAACCCACACACTGCCACTTTAGCAAATTATATTTCAGCACCCCGGGTTGCCTTGATGGAAAACAGCGTATTTCATTCATTCATTCTTTCAGGACGGCTCTCTAAGGGTGTGTCTGTGACTGAAATGCGACCTCCGGTGGACAGTAGCAGACTCTGAAATGAGACGCAGATTCAGAGTTCCACATGAGGTTATTAATTAGCAAATAATATAAATAGTACGAGTGTAAACATTTGGTGAGCAGCTTACATTATAACCCCGTGTCCTAACAACACGCTGCGTGACGAGATTTGCAGTGATGAGCAGTTTGGCTGTTTGCACCAGACGAAATACGACAGAAATGTAAATACAGCCATTCAGAAGCACAGAATATGCATATGAAATGGTAAGGTTTATAATCTAATGAATACATATTAAACCTCTTTAACATCATTAAATGTAGATGCTGAATCACTGATATGTGTCGGTTTGCATTATTTCACAGTTCTAAACTTTAATTACGGTTTATTTTATTCTCCAGATCTGAGGTGAACTATCTGCTGCTGCTTTCAGTAGTATGGCAATAAATGTGATGTAAAATGGCATTCAAACTCACATTATTAGCATTTAACACTGAATAAAGCACATGAGGTGTACCTGAGGTGATCATTGTCAGTTTTCTGTTGTTCAGCTGTGAGAAATAGACGCCGTTTCTAATATATCAATTCCAGGTGTTGTTTAGAACAAAAACTCCTTTTAATATGGAAATATTCCTTCTATCGTGTGCCGTTGCTTTTAGTTAGAACACGACTTAAATCAGCCTTTAGGCTCGATTGTCAGGCTCGCTCCTTGGTCCTCAATCTGGCAACCTGCGCTTGCGAGTGTTTTAAACCAGGTGTGCAATACCTAGTTCAACCACTGGGTGTCCAACTTACATACTGCACACCTTTAAGTAAGAAAAGCATTATTTTTCAGTGTGTGTGAGGTTAGAGGTGAGGATGATGGTTGTGTGTGTGATGAAGGAAGCACACACAGGTTGTGTTTCTCAGTGTGTTTATTGGTCTGGAGTGCTGGAAGGTGGTCCGGTGGCGTGTGGACATTTGGGCAGAAACCGCGTCTCCAGCACCCGGACGCCTCTTTCTGGAGACCAGCAGGACAGCAGCTGCCAGTGGAGGATCTCCTGCAAAACACACACACACAGCAGCAGTCTGAGTGCTCAGATTGACCTTATTCTGTAATGTGGAGATGTGCTTATTTGGCAATTTGTTTTAGAACTTACAATTCAGTTTCCTATGGGAGAAATGACTAGGAATAATAAACGGTCAAACTACTCGCTCTACAAACAAGTGTGTTCATGACCTATACATAAAAAGTAGAATAATATAATAAGGAAATGTCAGTTTGCAACATCAAGCAGCATAACAAGCTGCTTTTAACTTCTAAATATCAATGGAAGTGAATGAGAGCGGAAGACTCCAGCCAAAAAGATTCCAATGGTTGTGCCCACTCATACATCAAGTACAAAGTCAATAACACCAGAATCAAAGTATTAACTGGTGTGGAGTCACAGAATCAGGCCATGTCTGCATGAACTGGACAGTTTTGTTTCCCAGAGAAACTAATAAAATGAGACAGCAGTGGGCGTGGCTTGTTTTTTCTACTGCGAGCTGATTGGATGTAGTAAAGTAGGCGTTTCATTCAGAAAGATGGGGAAAAGGGTTTGGGGAGAGTTATTACAACCTAACAGACTCCTCCTGCTCACCATTTCTGTTTGTTGTCTAAACTGACAACTGGAGGGGCGTGGTTAATTATGTTAGCCACGCCCAATACCTCAGATCGACCTATTCTGAGAATTTAACTAAACACAGACAGGAAGTGCATTTGCAGATTTCAATTAAAGATTACAAGAGCAAACTATTGTTTTGTTCTTAATGACAAGCACAGATGAATTGTTCAGCACAAAACTAGCAATGTGAGCTAACAAAATCAAAATGGCTAGATTTGATTTCATGGGGACTTTAAGGCATTGACTTTATTTTGCAATGTGGAACTGCGCTCGTTTTTGTGATTGTTTTAGTACTTCTGATTCAGTTGCCAATGGGAGAAATGACTAGAAATAATAACAGTTAGACTACTTGCTCTACAAACAAGTGTGTTCATGACTTATTAGGGCTGGGCAATGTGGCCTTTTTAAAACATTTGCCGTTTCAAAATCCAGATTTTGAATTGCGATTTAAACATGTGAGAAGTACAGGATGTGGCACGCGCCTGTCTCATGGTGAATGAGTGACTGAGAGCCTTGAAATATACTGTTCTTTTAGCGGGTGTGTTTGTGCGGCTTAATAATCATTTCATAGACTGCACCATTTCTCCAAAGTTCTCCTCTGCTCGCTGACGCTGCCATGCTGTTTGTGTGTTTCTATGGCAAATGCGCAGGGAACTACGGGAACCCAGAAGGAAGCATCACGTGTTAAGAGTGAAAACCGATTTTCATTCAAACTTCACACTCGAGTTAAACCATAAAATCGCCCAGCGCTATGACCTATACATAGAAAGTAGAATAATATAAGGCAATATCAGTTTGCAACATCAAGCTTAACAAGCTGCTTTTAACGTCTAGAAATCAATGGAAGTGAATGAGAGTGGACGTCAATGGAGCGTAGGACGCCAATGAGCCGCTCGTACATCAAAAATAAGGTCAATACTTCAAACAAATAGAAAAAAGGATTGAAATGAAGTCGTTTTAAACTTAATCTGACCAAAAAGAGGGTCTTTCTGAATTAATTTCAGCAGTTTGAAAGCGCTCACTGAAGCAAACTTTTATAAGGACTCAAAAAAACCTCTGAGCTGCCATTGGTCTGTTGTGTTTACGCAGTCATTTGGTGTGTTTTGAAGCTCTGCCTTCTTTGGCGTGCGTTTACTTGTGCTCACAATTCATTTCTCATTTCATGGAGGTCAAACAGAACAAACTGGAGAGTCCAGTAGCTGAGCTGGTTTTTACAGAGCAGATTTAACCAAACTTTTCTTCTCTCACGGCCGCCATTGTTGTTATGTTTAGAAGTAGAGCGGTACATGCAAACAACGTGATGCTGAATGTTGGAAAACAGTATACCGTCACTTAGCCTTTTACTATTTCTTTTTGTTCTCAAACAACCAATATCTGAGGTCTTAAAGTTAGTACTAACACCATTATTTTTACTCTTTTCTTTAAGTTATGAGCTACTTTTAGCCTTAAGATGTTTTGAGAAGACAGCCTCAGATTTCCATTGTTAAAAACAAGTGGACTCTTTCCAATTGCGTGTTTCTCAGCAGCAGAAGGCATCATAGTTGGTAAACTCAGAGCGCAGTGAATGGGAGAGTACAGCAAATCATTTATTTACAATCCTATTTGCTGAAATAATGAAAGAAAAACTCCAGGATGGTGTTATCAAGACTTTCAGAAGAAGGAAAACAATAGTGTGAGACTGATAACGGCAGCCAGAAGAGAGAATAATGTCAGATTTACTGTCCCGCCCCTATACACACTGCATTAAGCCTGGATTATACTTCTGCGTCAAATGATCAGCGTGACCCACGGCGCATGCAGTGCGCGTTGCCGTGCATTTATACTTCTGCGCGCTGTTTGTGTTGCTCTGCTATAACACTTCCGAAACGCTAGCTGGCAGTGAGGTTTTTATGTTCCTCTGTGTCGAGTTTCTTTGCTGCTGTTTTGTTTTTTCTTAATGTGCAAGTGGCTCAAACTTGCTAATTTTGAGGCGGGAACCGGCGGACGTGCAACAACTTTAATCATAAGGTAAACATAAAACAACAGTTTCCATCTGGAGCTCCTTCACGGGACTTGACACTTGTAAACACTCGCTCCATCTGGCTCAACCGGCTCTCACCCCCGCGAACACTCGTCAGCACTACCAAGCCGACCAATCACAGAGCTTGCACTACGCGTCGTTGCGACATGTAGTTAAATTTTTTGAGAGATGCACATCAGCGTCGGCGAGGACTATGCGACCACGCGTAGGCTGCGCCGGAGCATACGCGTGTGCTTGACGCAGAAGTATAAATCAGTTTTTACACACGCCTCACACAAGCGCTCATTTGTTTTGTGTAATTTAATGCCAAGATGATGTAATACAAAGTATAGCTTTATAAATGTACATACATTAAAAAAAATCTAAATATTAAAAACTTTCAAGGATTTAAGATGCTGATGACCTGTCTTGTGAAAAGGGTCATTACTGTAGTGTTGATTTATTTCTTTATGATTAGTATGGTAAATGTCTTTGCTTTAAACCAGTATAAAGCGCAGTATATAATAAATCAAAGGTGCCGGGATTTGGCCTTCGTTGTTCAGACATGATGATTTGTATTTGTTACCTGTGAGACGAAGTCATGAAGGAGAAGGTGATACTTCAGCATCAGCTGCTTCTCGCTCGTCTCCTAAAAAGAAAAGAGGACATTATTCATTATTATTACACGGCTGTCTGAAATACTCAATTCTGATTAGTCCGTCGTGACATTCCAATGTGTGCTATTCCCAGATAACAACCGCTGAATAACACAGACTCATCCAGGAACTTCTAATCACTTTGACCGTCAGTGAATACACTCACATACATATAATACATAATCCGTTGACTGTTTGGCGCCATCTAGTGTCTGAATATTGCGCAGGTTAGTGTATACTCCATCAGCTGTTTTCATTTCTGCCAGCTTTACATTTAATTAAAGAATTATTAAACTATCACGGCTCAAAACAGTGTCTAATTGTTATGTTTTGTGGCAGGTAGCCTTGTAATAAGCAGGATAAAGTACATCCAGGATGGTTGTTTTCTCAGAATAAACCCTTCAGTCTTATTTAACAGTTTTCCGCTTTGTGTCAGGCTGCTGATAAACCTGTCAGGCTTTATTCTGTGAAAACAACAACTTGAATGTATTTTATCCCTTACTTCAACCTCTGATATATGTAAATCATAATCATACATCAGTATTGAAAGGCTGTAATCATGTTTCATCAGTCAAGACACATCAGTTTGTTCTGTATGATCACTATTTTCCACACGTTACAATTACAGTGAAACATTAATGGAAATTATCTTTATACTTGAGCTGTTTCTTCATCTAAACATTGGTTGGGAGAATTAGTGGTATATTTGAGGTATATTTGTAGTATTTCCTCAAAGATGTGAAGTCGTGTGTTAAGTAACTGTGTTAACTGTAACTCTGTAACTGTAACTCCATTAGTCTGGTGTTGTGGTTGAGACTCTGATTGGCTCTCGCTGTACCTGCTGTGTGACGCTGGCCACCTGAGCCATGTTAAACTCTGTGTTCTCACTGGATTCCCTCAGCATGATAAACGAAGCCGACACACCGGCCAGATGCCAGAACGGCTCCATGTCCTGACTCATGTTCCCATGGCTGTCTGCACACACACACAAACACACACACACACACAATATTTAAACAAAAATATTTAAGAAATTGTTTGTTTGAGCTGAAGAAAGGCTAGTTTTTATCAGCAGATGGCACTCTTGGCTAGTTTTAAACCTCAGATGGTGATCAAGGCTAGTTTTAATCCGCAGATGGACCTCTAGGCTAGTTTCACCACAGCTCTAGTATTGAGCATTACAGTGATTTCTCTCACCTGGTATGTCGAGTGCAGAAACAGCGCTCTCAGATGTGGTGTATCTGTGATAGAAAGCCTCATCCTGCGGTGTGATGTTGATCTGCTGCAGATCCTCACACTGAAGCTGGACTTCAGGAGGAGTTTTCTGAGCAGTGCTGAACAACACGACTGCTGAACACCGAAACACTGACTTCTGAAGACAACAACAACACACACTACACACCACTGACAATCAACACAGTCAAATCATCCTGGACAGATCCAACATTAACCCTTGTCTGCTGTTGGGTCATTTCAATCTACTCTGGGCTGATTTTAATGCTTAATTTGTCCACAATTTTCTCTGTGTTTCAGCAAATGGGATGATTTTTGGTGGCAAATCTTATTGACACATATTTTGGGAAAATGTTTAGAAATTTTTCAGAAATTCAACAATACACTCAGATGGACTCCCCCTTTGGGTATGTTGGGGGCTGTTTTTGCCCCATTGACTTCCGTTATAATCACATTTTTGATTGCAAAGCAAGGACAGCATATGATCATGCATTATGGATTGTTGCTGGTTTTCCCTGTTGGGAAAGGCTGCCAGGCTTTAGCAAAAACTGCTATTTTCCACCTGTAGTCCCTGAACAGGTAGATCTTAAAACACTCAAAAAAATAAAATAAACCAAGAAAGCATGGGAAAATGATGACAGTATTTTTCAGTTTTGGCTGAACTATCGCTTTAACTCATCTGATTTAGTCTGTATTTGTGATTTATATTTGTAAAGCATACCGATCTGGCCCACTCGGTCACGGAGAAATCCAGGCTGTACTTCCTCCCTCCGGCGTCCACATCCTGTCAGTACCAGAGTTATCAGTCATTCAGCAAACAAACACTTAAACGTCAGCTCCGATCAATGAATGAATGAATCATGACCTCCGCTCTGCTCTAATTCAGCAAAACATTTCACTCCAGAATCAAAATCTGAACTACAGTTAAATTTATGAAACTCTTCAGCATCAATATCGCAATGCGCACATCCGGGGAGTATTGAACATGTTTTTTTTTCTTTTTTCTGGGAATAATATCTCTAAAGGAACTGTTGGCATGGAATTGAAGCAGATTTTGGTAAAAACCCAAACAATACAAACATAAAATAAAACAAAACAAAAAAACATGAAAAAATTGTTATGTTTAATACACAAAGAGAAAGCACTGAACTACTGAAACCTATTTAATACTTTATATGAAAGATCTTTTTTGGTGCTGCAGCTTAAAGACGCCTCTCATATGGAGAATGAAGACACATGCATTGCTCAGGTGTGAGTTTCTCACAGACTTCAACAGAGTGTCAAGATCTTGATGGTTCTGTGGGTCTCGTCTATCAAATCTGAGCTTTATTTTGTATTTTCTATTGGGTTCGGGTCAGGGGATTGGCTGGGCCATTCTACAGCTTGATTTTCTTTCTCTGAAGGCATCTGCGAGTCTCCTTGGCTGTGTTTTGGATCATTGTCTTGCTGAAATGGTTTGATCTTCATCCTCCTGCTAATGTAGATGTTGGACTGAAGCAGCTGATATTCATTTACACTGAGGAAGGGCAGAGGCTTGCTGAAGAACTACTGAGAGATTTCAGCTGCTCTCTGGGCTTTTACTGCCCAAATACACCTCCCTTCCTTCATCTGTTCAATACTTTTTTTCCTGCGTCATTTCATTTTATCACACATAACTTCCTTTGTAAACTAATTAGATTAGTTTTCTTCGCATATATGGATTTCTTTGGTTGTTATCAACATCCGGGGAAGATTTCAAGTCAACAGCACCTTTAGAAATATGTTTTCTGAGAAAAATGGTGACGTGTTCAACACTTATTTCCCCTGCTGTATATTGTTATTTATTAAGTATTGCAGTTGTTAAAATAAATGAATCGTGATAGTATCATTGTATACCTTAGAAAGCAAAGACTTATAATTCAGCTGTGATTAAGTAATAATAATATTAATGATGATAATACATTTTGTTTATAATTTATATAATATAATATACAGTGCTCAACATATGAGTTCACCCCTCACAGATCTCTCATTTAAATTAATATTTTCTATAGCATGCTACACAATGTTATATTTGTGCATCTACATTAGATTAGTCAATACTGAAGCCAAATCTGGAGCTAATCTAACAAAATAATTAGTAAAAATGTAATAATTAGTAGCCCTAATGTATATTCATTCATTTTCTTTTCGGCTTAGTCCCTTTATTAATCTGGGGTCGCCACAGCGGAATGAACCGCCAACTTATCCAGCATATGTTTTACGCAGCGGATGCCCTTCCAGCTGCAACCCATCACTGGGAAACATTCATACACACTCATTCACACACATACACTACGGACAATTTTAGCTTACCCAATTCACCTATAGCGCATGTCTTTGGACTTGTGGGGGAAACCGGAGCACCCGGAGGAAACCCACGCGAACACGGGGAGAACATGCAAACTCCACACAGAAATGCCAACTGACCCAGCCGAGGCTCGAACCAGCGACCTTCTTGTTGTGAGGCGAACGTGCTACCCACTGCGCCACCGCGTCGCCCCTAATGTATATGTTAGAGAAAAATATTAAATAAAATAAAAAAGATCAACAAAAACATATCAAATTTTGTTGAAGTTTTGTAGTTTGTCAATTTTTTCCCAATATTTCACATGCATTTAAAGGTATTATCTTTCTATTTCTAAATATGTTCGGTGACCAAACTCTTATTTTAATAAATATATGTTTAATAAATCTGTTTAGTTCTAATGCACCAAAATATATGACATATATTCACTGAGAATGGATAAAAATATTAATTTCAAAAAGGGGGTGTACTCATTTATGCCGAGCACTGTATATATTAAAAACACACAGCCAATTTATATTGCAGTTGTTAAAAAATCAATAAAGTAGTAAATCATGGTAATATCATTGTATACAGTACAAAGCAAACACTTAAACTTCAGCTAAGATTAAGTAATAATATTAATTATTATTATTATTATTATTATTCATTTGATTTATAATGCACTTTTCTTAAACTCACAGTATAAAGTATACACAACAAAACTAAGAAAACAACTAAAAACAGAATAATTCAGTAAATCAATAATAAATCAGACCAAATAATCAGTAAAAAAAATAAACAAAATGACAAATTCTCTATATATACATCACAGATTAAACACTTTACTGAAAGGATGATCTGAAGATGTTTCGTAAAGAAATCGAAGGAAACAGCAACAGATAAACGTAATTTATGTGCATTATAAGAAATGTGCCTGAAACCTGACCTCCGCTGTGGCCTTGTGCACCTGCTGCAGTCCGAACACTCTGAATGGCGATCCGTGTCGTGTGTTCAGGTAATGCACAGCCACTTTAGCCGCCCGCCGCGCTGGGAAATGAGTGGGAACCAGCTCTCCTGTGGCCATTTCCAGCTCCGTCTGGGAAAACACACACAGAAACTCACAGAAGTGTCGGGTGTGTCTGTTACGGCGCTGGACTCTGAGCCTTTATCTCACACTGTTGTGCAATTTAAACACGTTATTACTGTCAACACATGTCGAAATGTGTTCATCAGCGTCTGAAGCAGAAGTGCAGAAACACTCAGTTTTCTTCTGCTACAGTTCCTGTTTTGATCTGTAGCCCCGCCCCCTCTTAAAGACACAGTGACACCAGAATACACTCTTACAGCCAGTGGTGGAAAGAGTAGTGAAACATCATACTCAAGTAAAGCAAAAATCAAGTGCATGTAGAGTAAAAGTATCTGTTGCAAATATTACTCAAAGTAGGGGTAAAAAGACCTTTTAAAAGCACTCAAGAGTAGTGAGTATTACGATGTGAACTGTTGATGCGTTTACCTGCAGTTTGTGCATATGTGTGTTAAAACGTAACATTGTGTAGTGCATTTAGTGATTGTTTAAGGGCATTCTCACATGTACAGTACACATCGTCATCATCATCTAAACAGTCTCTCGGTGATTGCGTTTTAGCAATTGTTTTAGTTCTTCCGATTCAGTTGCCAATGAAAAGGACCAGAAATGACTAGAAATAATAAACAGCCAAACCTGCTCTACAAACGTGTGTGTTCATGACCTATGCATAAAAAGTAGAATAATATAAGATCAGATTCCAATGTCTGCACCCGCTCGTACGATGATAAATAATCTTAAGAAGTAGTTTTAAGTGTTCTCCCCGTGTTTGCGTGGGTTTCCTCCGGGTGCTCCGGTTTCCCCCACAAGTCCAAAGACATGTGGTATAGGTGAATTGGGTAGGCTAAATTGTCCGTAGTATATGTGTGTGTGAATGAGTGTGTATGGATGTTTCCCAGTGATGGGTTGCAGCTAGAAGGGCATCCGCTGCGTAAAAACATATGCTGGATAAGTTGGCGGTTCATTCCGCTGTGGCGACCCCAGATTAATAAAGGGACTAAGCCGAAAAGAAAATGAATGAATGAATGAGTAGTTTTAAGTCAGCTGGTCTGTTTACCGTGTTTTATCCTGTGCATTTCTTATATATTGTTGAATGTGAACATGTCTTTGATCTGTTGTTTTGATGAAATGCCTGCAAATCAGTTTCCCTAAGGGGACAAATTAACCCACCTGCTCACCTACAGTTTGTGTTCGGCATAAAAAAAATATATGTTAAGATGAAATCGTAGCGTGTACAAATTAAAAGGACAAATTAAAATGAATTAAACTCAATTAGTTACTATTAATTGTTACATAGAAAATATAATCACAAGAAGTCTGCATGGTTAGTTCAAATTAAACTAAATTCAGCAAACACTGTTGATGGCCTTTTATGCACATCAAGTGTTTTATAACCACCAATAAACTTCTGCTGAAAGCTCGATATGACTATTTTCTATTTCATAATGTTTTGTTACAGTATTGATAATGTAATCGAATTAAAATGTTCTCTGGTAATCAAACTGAAGCATTTACTTAGTTGTTCAAGCGTAAAACCAGATGAAAGATTAATAATTAAGCTGCACACACAGAGAAAACCTTCAGAAACATGTCACTGCGGCTCTGTGACTCTGATGAATGGAATAGTAGTGATACTGAATCACCAGATTATACTGCATTCATCATGGACAGGGTGTGGAGTAAAATCTGCTTTAAACTCACCAAACCCACAGCTTCATTGTTTATAGAGAGATGAATAGATGCAGTCGGTAATTCTCACACATATTTCTCTTTTTTTTTTAATGCTCTCTGTGAGTTATTCAGCTCAGTCATTCATATAAATGCAAACACAGCAATACCTTATCTCTGTGTATGTTTTAAAAGTGGACAGAATGCTAGATCTAGTGAGCAAGTGATTAATGAAAAGTCATTTCTTTTCTGTCAAATATTGCTGTGTGAACATTACTAACTGCTTTAACTTGTCAAATAACCATGCAATAAGTAGGATTACTCCATAATCCATGATTTGAATGCACTGCATTGCACATAGGGTGGCTCTTTCTCCACAGTTTTCTATAGGATTTACACTGTATACTATTTAATGTGAGTAAACTGCATAAAATGCTTTTCTTACTTAGATTTTTTCTCTTGTTTCTTGTCCAAATATCTAAAACTTGTCAATTTTCATTTCTTAATATATTAATATGTTCTTGTTTTCAGAAATTAGTCAAAATTAAGTAAGTTTTTCCTTAAAACAAGCAAAATAGTCATTTTTTTGCCAATGGGGTAACCAGAATAATGTAATGTCAAAAGGGACTATTTTAATTACCCCATTGGCAGATTATTATGCTTGTTTTAAGGGATTATTTTGGCATATTATTTATTAAAACAAGACAATATTGTTTGCTTGACTATAAAATGCTTCCTGATTTAAGAGTTGTTAGATATTTGGACTAGAAACGAGACAAAAATCGAAGTAAGAAAAGCATTTATTTTGCAGTGTATTGGCTGTATAGGCCAGCATTAACGCAGATGTGTTTTGTTCTTGATGCTGCAGGTTTGAGTACACCCATAAAAAGCAGTCTGGAGGATCAGGTCAATATGGAAAGGTTATTGGAGTCCTGGAGCCGCTGGATTCTGAGAATTACACCAAAGTGGAGTTCAGTGACGAGACTGTCGGGACAAACATCCCCAAACAATTTGTGCCTGCGGTGGAGAAGGTGAGCCACGGACATTCAACACAATCCATAATCACAGTTTTCACCATCAGTTGATTTAGTTTTTTATTTAAAAGGAGTTGAGGTCTAATTTTAAGTGGGTATATGTCCGAGATCAGCTCTGTTTCTACTTGTGTCCCTCAGGGCTCGGTGTTAGGTCCTCTCATTTTTAAATATTTAGAACATAGGTGTCAAACTCAATTCCTGGAGGGCCGCAGCTCTGCACAGTTTTGCTCCAACCCTGATCAAACACAGCTGATCCAACTAATGAACATGTTCATGACTCTTTTGAACACCTCGATTATTTGGATCAGCTGTGTTTGATTAGGGTTGGAGCAAAACTGTGCAGAGCTGCGGCCCTCCAGGAATTGAGTTTGAGACCTGTGGTTTAGAAGGTTTGACCGTGTCAGAATACAACTGGAATATTATTCTCATCTATTTTATGAATATGCATGCCAAATGACAGTTTAATTCTAACATGTTTGCTGTATTTAATCAGAATATAAATAGGAATTAAACTAACGTTTGGTCTACATAATTAATACACGATCAGTTGATTTTAATATTTTATTTATAAGTGATTGAGCTCTTATTTTAAGTGGTTGTAGGTGCGAGATTAGCTCTGTTTCTACTGGTGTCCCTCAGAACTCGGTGTTAGGTCCTCTCATTTTTAATATTTAAAGAGTTTGGAAAGTTTGACTTGTGTCATATTTGGCATATATATTTATAAAATTGATAGAAATATTATTCTCATCCATTTTATGAATATGTATGCCAAGTTTAATTCTGACACAAGTTTGCTGTATTCAATCAGAATATAAATAGGAATTAAACTAAAGTCTGTTCTAGATCAGTGATTCTCAACCCTGCTCCTGATGGCACACCAGCAGCACACATTTTCAACCTCTCCCTAATCAAACAGACCTGAATCAACTCATCTGAACATTAGATCAGACTCCAAAACCTGACGTTAATGGGTCAGATGAGGGAGACATCCAAAATATGTACTGTTGGTGTGCCTCCAGGAACAGGGTTGGGAAACACTGCTCTAGATAATTAATATATTTATATATATATATATATATATATATATATATATATAGGAATAAGACTGTATATTTAGTGTATGTAATCTGAATATAGATGGGATTAAAGGTTAAGTTTGGTGTGCATAACAGAATATAAATACAGTAGGAAGAAATTACGAGCAATATGACGGATCGTATGTGTGGCGGCTCTGCTGCTTCTGGGCTTAGCTTTCTGTTTCTCGCACTTCTGCTGACCTGCCCGACAGAGAATTTGTCAGACTATAGCATCGGTATGCTCTCTAACGCAGTGTTTCCCAACCTTGTTCCTGAAGGCCCACCAACAGCACACATTTTCAAGCTGTCCCTAATCAAACAGACCTGAATCAACTCATCAGAACATTAGATTAGACTCCAAAACCTGCAGTTAATGCGTCAGATAAGGAGACATCCAAAATATGTACTGTCGGTGTGCCTCCAGGAACTGGGTTGGGAAACACTGCTCTAGGTAATTAATATATATAGGAATAAGACTGTAAAGTTTGGTGTATGTAAACTGAATATAAATGGGATTAAAGGTTAAGTTTGGTGTGCATAACAGAATATAAATACAGTAGGAAGAAAGCGTAAGTCCATTTCTGACTCGAATTAACATTTAAATTTGGAGAGATTTTCTTTAACAAAATCTACAGACACCAATAATTAAAGCAATAAGATAAACACATGTAGGTGTTTTTTGGATGCTTTCCAACATTGTGAAGTTATAATAAAATTACATGAAAATCAGAAAATTAACCAGTTCATGAAAATCAATGGCAATGGTGTCCGCTGGGTTGTTTTGCCCTAAAATCTTTACATGAGTGTGAATGTAAATTTAGCATGAAATCTTTACATCTTCTGTAAATCTAAACATTTACAGTGTTTATTTTGAGGAACGTTTAATCTGTGTTAATCCACAGCGTAAAATCTGCTTGTTTCGATCATCTAAAAATCAAACCACACTGGAATTTCTTCATTAAATGTCTTTCCATCATAATTTATGCAAAAAAAAGTCTTATTGCATAAAAAGTTTATCCTACTCAGCGCACAAGTTATGCACATTTTCAAAATATTGGCTTTTCCATCAAGCATGCTTTTCTATGCAATGTTTCAAAATGTGCATTAAAATGGGTAGATGGAAACATAGCTAACGATGATCTGTGGTGTTGGTCAGGGTTTTCGGGATGCGTGTGAGAAGGGTCCTCTGATTGGACACAAGATCTCCGGCGTTCGCTTCGTGCTGGAGGACGGAGCGCATCACATGGTGGACTCTAATGAGATCTCCTTCATCCGGGCGGGAGAGGGGGCTGTCAAACAGGGTGAGGGACCACTCTGGTCTTCTTCTATTCCTACAGTCTGTGAGCTCTGTAGTGATGGTAAATCCGGATCATTTTACTGACTCGGACCTTTGAGTCTCATTCATCACGATGAACAAATCTTGTTTCCCAAATTATTTAGTTCAATTTTCCAAAATATGAACACATCATTGATTGTTTACCTGGTGCTTTGTCTATGATTAGCTCAGCTCGATCTTCTGACAAGTCTTCAAGTTTGAGTCGTTTGTTCAAGTCACACAGACAGTCCCGTATAAGCTTAACCAACGCACACAGTCTGAGCCAGAGACACACGATTAGTTCAGCTTTCCAGTCTTCGGGTTTTTGAGTCATTCGTTCATCAAGTTCAGCATGTAAAGAGACAAATGACTCAAACTGAGAACTTAAGAAATGAACAGATCAAGTCTTTCTCTGGCTCTGACTGCATATGATTGGCTTTGGTCTTTTACCTGATGAACAAACGACTCAAACCCATGGAAAACTTAAAAGCAAGTAATCTTCTCCTCCACCTGTGCAATGTGCGCATGCACGGATGAACGAATCACTCCCTGAGAGGACTCATCGTTCTCGAGTCACATTAAAGATTCGTTCAAAATGAACAAATTGTTGAAGAACAACCCATCACTAGAGCTCTGTGTGTCTGCAGCACTGGAGAAGGCCACTGTTGTGATCCTGGAGCCGGTCATGTCTGTGGAGATCGTCGCTCCGAATGAGTTTCAGGGTGCAGTTATTGGAGGAGTCAACCGGCGACATGGAGTGATCTCAGGACAAGACGGGGCAGACGGATATTTCACTCTATACGCTGACGTGAGTCTCAACACATCATTGTGCTTAGTCATAGAGCTGTGAAAACCCCCCTCTGTGATTGTTAAAGTCTTTTTTACCCCCTTCTAATATGGCTCATGTAAAATAGTGAACTACTTGGTAAATATACATGCTTGAGCCCTAATATCTTGTCTTTCATCTCTTATGTGTGTGTTTCTTCAGACAAAGTATTATAAAATAGAAAATTTGGTTGAACTGATACAGATTTTTCCACCTGAACTTCTGTAGTTTTGTGTGAGCATAAAGACGTGCCATAATGGAGAAGTGATGCGTGTCATTTGTCCTGTTTTCTGGTGTAGATCCCCTTGAATGACATGTTTGGATACGCGACAGAGCTGCGCTCCTGCACTGAGGTAAAATAAATTGCTTTAAAGGTAACATTCAATGAAATGTTATCATCAATGTTGTTATTGCCAACTGTCTTTCTGTCAACTCTATTCCGTTAACTCTGTTCTGTCAACTGTTCCATCAACTTTTATCGTCAACTTTGTTACCGTCAACTTTGTTACCGTCAACTTTTATTGTCAACTGTTACCGTTAACTCTGTTACTGTCAACTGTTACCATCAACTCTGTTACCGTTAACTCTGGTACTGTCAACTGTTACCATCAACTCTGTTACTGTTAACTCTGTTACTGTCAACTGTTACCTGTTACCGTCAACCCTGTTACCAGTAACTCTGTTACTGTCAACTGTTACCGTCAACTTTTATCGTCAACTCTGTTACCGTTAACTCTGGTACTGTCAACTGTTACCTTCAACTTTTATTGTCAA
>CAIGQV010000733.1:3233247-3245344 GCA_903798115.1 Danio jaintianensis | reverse complement strand
TCAACTTTTAGTCAACTCTCTTAGTCAACTCTGTTAACTTCAACTTTTAGTCAACTCTGTTAACTTCAACTTTTAGTCAACTCTGTTAACGTCAACTTTGCTATTGTCAACTTTGTTACCACCAACTTTTACTGTCAACTTTGTTACCGTCAACTTTTATTTTCAGCTATGTTAATGTCAACTGTTATAATTTAAAAATCCAAGTGTGCTCACTAATATGTGTATGTGTGTTCAGGGTAAAGGCGAGTACACGATGGAGTACAGCAGATATCAGCCCTGTGTGGCGTCTGTGCAGGAAGATCTCGTCAACAAACACTTGGAGGCCACAGGACAGCTGCCCGCCAAGAAGAGCAAGTGGAAAAACTGAAGAGAAACACACTCTGAGTTCAGGTCAAGCAGATCCGTCGAGGACTGCGAACATTATTAACAAGCTGAGAGACGTCCAAACTGAGGTCACACTGATTGTACAGGTTTGCTGGAGCACTGTAAATGTCTTTGTACAGCCAATGTTTACAAATGTGGTAATAATTATAAAAAAAATATGGTCTGTTTTACCTTGGTGTCCCATGAAGTGCATTTTTAAAGTGAGCTATTCATTTTAAAAGTGAGGGGGGAAACATACCATGGAGCAAGACATAAAACTACACCTCACTATAGGCGGTAAACAGATGATAAAACAGGTGAAAATGCCAGTAGAGTTTAATTAATCTATCTTTAAATTAAAAAGCAATGTTTTATTTTACTTTTATAAAATATTGTTTGTAATTTAAATCACATGAATTATGGATTTAAAATGTCACACACTTTGCAATAAATGTGGAAGCATAACTTAAATAAATAATTGTAAAAAAATACGTGTATAGCAATATTATCTTTTTTTTAGTTCAGTGTCTTTTTGATTGATATATTTAGGAAAAAATGCAAGGTAGTTCTTGTTTACCACTGTTAAAGAAAAACTCTTACCATCAGACATGCTTCTGACCAGGGGCCTGTTTCATAAGTCGTTTAGAAAAGCGGGGATTAAAGTCAAAAAACCTGACTTCAATGAGCCGAACTAAACGTCCACGCTTAAATTGGTTCCATAACAGCAAGTTGAAGATCATTTGATCTAACTAATCTGAGTTCAGTTTATATAATCTAGATAACTGCTCGTGCATGTTACTGTCGTGAAACCCTGAAGGTCGAGCATAGATGCATTGTTGTATGGCAACTACGATGAAAGGAAGAGCTCTGAAATGAGACACGGCTATGTTCACAGCAAGTGAGCTGCGTTTGTTTTTAAAGTTCAAAAATGTAATGATTTAAACATAATAATCAAAAACTACGGCTTGCAACAAAGCAAGAATGAAGGCTGACAAGAAATTGCAGATCGTCTCAATAGGCTACATTTGTAGCGATATATTTTAAAATATAGGCCATTATTTAGGCCTATTTAACATTAAATATTTCTCATAATACATTGAAATTGTGCTTGCGCATGTGAAAGAGAGAGAGAATGCACGCTTACTGCCAATTGTTGCTTGCAAGAAAAAGTTTTAATGCATTGCAAACTAACTGTAACACATCAGCACATTAAGTTTAAAATAATGTCTACAAAGACCCGTGCACGCACAAGCGGCGGGATTTTTAATTGGCTCTGAAAAACGCTGCAAATTGCTGTTTTCACTTTGACACTTGTGTTTCCCGCAGCCCGTGGGAAAATATCTTTATATTAAAGTGAGGCTACTGCTCGGCATAATATATATATAATAAGCACACCCCTCACAGATCTCTCTTTTAAATTAATATTTTCTAGAGGATGCTTTACAATAATATATGTGTGCATATACATTAGATTACTCCGTACCGAAGCAAAATTTGGAACTAATCTAACAAATAATAAACTAAAGATCAGTCCAAAAATTAATACACCCAAGTTAATATGTTGGAAATATTAAATACAATTTTAATAAACAAGGGGGGAAAAAATCAACAGAAACATCCAAAAAAAATCAAATGTAGTTGAAATGTTGTAGTTTGTATTTGTTTCGTTTGCAATAACATGTTTGAATTTAAATGTATTATCGGTCTATTTTTAAAGATGTTCAGAATCAGAATCAGAAAGAGCTTTATTGCCAGGTATGTTCGCACATACGAGGAATTTGTTTTGGTGACAGAGCTTCTACAGTGCAACAGAATTACAGAGACAGGACAAAAAACAGATAATAAATATATTTTTAAAATAAAAGTAAATAGTGAATGCAAATAAACAAATTGACAAGTGTATGTAGAGGTATATTACTATATACAACGTTATATGGCAGCTGTTATGTGCAAATTAGCATGTAAAGTATGTTGTTAAATAAGTGTTTGTGTGTATAAAAAGTGTATAGCAGTAGTGATGTTTGTTCCATAATTACTATCATTCAAGTGTTCATGAGATGGATTGCCTGAGGGAAGAAACTGTTTCTGTGTCGGGCTGTTCTAGTGCACAGTGCTCTGGAGCGTCGACCGGAAGGTAAAAGTTCAAAGAGGCAGTGTGCTGGGTGTGAGGGGTCCAGAGTGATTTTGGCAGCCCTTCTGCTTGCTCTGGATAAGTACAGTTCTTGGAGAGTAGGGAGGATTGTACCAGTGATTCGCTCAGCAGTCCGAACTATTCGACGCAGTTTGTTGCAATTTGCATGTTTGGTGTGTATATATTTGCTATTAAGTGATTATAAAGTTTTAATCATTATTAAGAGGTTAAGTGAATTAAAAATGGCATTAAATTACAGCAGGTGAATGTTAACATTACTTTGATTAAGCTGAACTTAAGACTTAGCCTGAGAGTTAACCTGCCCTGGACCAGGCTAGTTTCCCAGCATAAGTTGCCAGAGTTTAAACTATCGTAAATTTGATTTATGAAAGCGAATCCGCCATTAATAAACCTGACTTACCAAAATAAGCCTGGCTTTTTCTCTAAGCTTGGTTTATGAAACAGCTCTCTGATAAATAGGGGTAAAAAATAATAATCTGGTGGTAAATTAAACATCTTAACAACCAAATAAACCATTGGAACATGGCAGCCACTTAGCAACAGTCTAACAACAACCCAGCAACCAATTTGCAACAACCCAAAATATCATGGTAATTAATTAGCAACACTAACAACCACTCATATCACCCTAGCAACAATCCATGGCAACAATTTAACAACACTTCAACATTCCCTAAGATACTATAGTAATTTATAGTGAATACTGTAGTGTTTTTGTACAATACTATAGTAAAGTACTTGAATTAATCTGTTGTGGTGATTCTAGCTATGGTAACACAACAACTGTAGTAATATAAACTTATGACCAAATACTGTAGTTTTCTACAACTATAGTGTATACACCACAGTTTACTGTAGTACAAATTGAAGTATACTACAGAAATGATTACAGTTTATCACTACAGTGTTTTGTAGTATTCATTAACAGTGTTAAAATAATATATACAGTATAATACACTTTACTATAGTATGATTCAAAAACACTAAATTACTATGGTATTTTTAAATGTGAGATCCACTCAGAACACCCTAGCAACAATCTATAAGAGCATGGCAACCATTTAACAACACTTCGACACCCCATAAGATAAACATTCTGTAGTCATCTATAGTAAATACTAGTGTATTTGTACAATACTATAGTAAAGTACCTGAATTAATCTGTTGAATTAATTAATCAGGTGATTTTATAGTTGCTATGGTAACACATCATGTATAATATAAACAAACCACTCAATACTGTAGTTTTCTACAACTATTGGGTATATTATACTGTATTACACCACAGTAAAGTGTAGTAAAAACTAAAGTATACTACAGAACATTTTTACAGTTTATAGTATGATTCAAAAACACTATAAATTACTATAGTATTTTTTAGAGAACACCATAGCAACAACCTAAAAGAGCATGGCAACACCATAACATCCACTCAGAACACCCTAGCAACGAGCACACATGAAAGCTTATAAACGGTAGAGTTTTGAACAGGCGAGCACTGATGTTTCCTCAGTGTGTTGTATTGTAGTGTGTTGTACCTGGTTGTGTGTGTGCGCGGGGTCTGCTGGGACACAGGCCAGAGCCGCTGTGAGCTGAAGAAAAGTAAAGACGAGCGCAGAAATCCAGCAGACGGTCTTCATGATCCGCAGCTCTGCTCCGCTCGGAGGAATGTGCTGTTTATGAAGCTCTTGCGAAACACTGTGACGCTTTCCAGATGAGCAGAGCTGAACAAACAACTGGAGCTCACAGAAGCACTGCTGGAGACCTGCAGCTTCACATATCCACACTTCAGAGTATTGCGGAAATATTATATCCATACATGGACGTTCAGTAGCGCTGCACAATATCAGTGGTGTAAAGTAATAAATTACAAATACTCAAACTACTGTAATTGAGTAGTTTTTCTCAAGAATTGTAATTTACTAAGTCGTTTTATAAATGTGTACTTTTTACTTTCCCTTGAGTACATTTTTACTGCAGTATTGGTGCTTTTACTCCACTACTTTCCTTCAACCTGCAGTCACTACTTTATTTATTCTTGTCTATGGGGATTAGAAAAATCAGTCCTGTGATTCCTGTCCAATCAAATCACACATAGAAAGTAAACCACATCTTAATGAACTACCTCAAGACATGTGCGCTTTATAATTGCAGCAAACTGTTTGGAAGCATTAAAAGTGTCCAAGAAGATGTCCAAAATCTTCACACGCAATGACCCAGAGACTGTTTAGATGCATGTGATGATGAGAAGATGACGGGTGTTTAATGTATGATGATCGAAATGGCCTTAAACTATAACTAAATGCACTACAGAATGTTACGTTTACACACACAAATTACATGTAAACACATAAGCTTTTTACAGCGTAATACTCACTACTCACTACTCTTGAGTACTTTTGAAAGGTCTACTTTTTACTCATACTTTGAGTAATATTTACAACAGATACTTTTACTCTACTTGCACTACATTTTTGGGCAAGTAATGGTACTTTTACTTGAGTATGATTTTTCAGTACTCTTTCCACCACTGCACAATATATGGTTTCAGCATTGATATCCCAATCTGCACATTCGCAATACTGCAGGATATGCTACAGTATGTTGAGTCTGAATTATAGTTGACCAGGAGCTACAGATTTGTATTTAATCACTGTGTTTACGTGGAACTTATACGATTTATGCCCCAAAAAAATGCTTTTTATTAATTTTTGTCTACATTTCAAAGCGAAAACAAGATTGTTTGACTTCCCCCACTGGCAGATAATTTAGCTTGTTTTAAGGAAAAACTCTTCACGTTGGCTTATTTCTTCTGACGGTGAAAACTAAACAATATTTTTACTTGCTCTAAGAATGTTGTGATATTTGGACTAGAAACGAGACAAAGCAAAGTAAGAAGCAATTTTTTTTTTGCATTGTGATTATCAGTGTTGGGGAAGTTACTTTAGAAAGTAATGCATTACAATATTGAGTTACTCCCCCAAAAAAGTAACTAGTTGCTTTACTTAGTTACTTTTGATGGTAAGTAATGCGTTACGTCACTTTTGCGTTACTTTTTCTGACCTGCTGAGGCTTGATCTCTTTCAGAACTTTCTTTTTTTTTTTTAATAGAGGAGCTCTGCAATGAACAACACACTGTATAACCTTCATTTACCTTTAAAAAAACCTTTTAATATATTTTAGAATAATGTTATCTGAGAACTTCCTGAGCCCTATGTACCATATATACAGATTACTGAAAGCTTAAAGCAATGTGTTTGCTACTTTTGTACTATTTGTATAAGTAAAATCACTGTCCATTGAGACTGTAACCCCCTTTTCCTTTTCTTTCTATTTATCTATTTTTGAAAGCTTATTTCAAGAGTTCACACTTAGCTGATGATTGATTATAAAGTGTGTTTGGCATGCTGTCCCGGGAGAGAGCCCTGAGCTCATAAGATCCTCGAGCCCGGGGCTCCCTCCTGTTGCTGGGCGAGAGGGGAGTTTGAGCTCAGGTAGATCTCGAGAACTCCCCTGCTGTTGTAGCTAATGAAAAATAGGGATTGCTATGAAGAGGTAACTACTTACTAGGAGCACGTCTATGGTGCCGATTGGATTAATCAATTAACTTATGTTGCATGTTTTTGGACAGTGGGAGGAAACCGGGGGACCCGGGGGAAACCCACGTGAGCACGGGGAGAACGCACAAACTCTGCACAGAAACGCCGCCTGGCTTGGTAAGGACTAGAACCAGTGACGTTCTTGCTGTGAGGCAACAGTGCTAACCACTGAGCCACCCATCTAGGAAAGGAGGAGGAGTAGGGGTGGAAGGGGGGATTCTTTAAGACGAAGATGGCTGTGGTATGGAACTTAGGGTATTTATGGTGTCTTAGGAATCGTCTGATTGGTGAATCATGAATGGCTAATGCAGGACCAGCTGTGTTCAATCATAATCACCTGATCCTCTCGAAATTAGCTTATAAATAAACTTCACTAAATAAAGGGGTGGTCCATTACGATATCATATTTTAAACTTTAGTTGATGTGTAATGTTGCTGTGTGGACATAAACAACATCTCTGAATGCAAGATGCTCAAAGTTCAATGCAAAGGGAGACATAGGCTTTTACAGAGTTAGCTTAGCAAAGCCTACAGCGAACGAAGTTTGGGGACTACAAAAAAGTACATCCGGGCTAATGAAATCACAAACGCTTCAGGTTACGTGCATTCACCTTGCGCACACACCCTGCGCAGTGAAGGGCCATGGCCAGAGCGCTGTAATGTTATAGCAGAGAAAGTTAAAATGGCTTCCAAACGCCGCTATTTCCACAGAGCTTCTTCTGTTTCTGTATTTGGGCTTCCAAAGCACATGCCACAAAGATAGAAGTGCTTACAGTTTAATTTGAATTATGTTCCAGAGAATTATAAAAAATTATATAGCTCTAGCATTTGACAAAGGAGAACTTCCAGAATCTCTCCCAGTTCAGTGCTGGATTCAGCTAAAATCTCCTCAAAGACGGAACAGCTCCAACCATAATAGCAGAAGCTGTGGACTGTGAGCAACAACCTGGAAGTGTTTTTATTTGTTAAAATTGATCTATGACATGCACAGTGTCTAGTGTTAACGGTATGTTGTAGCAAGGACTTAAACAAAGATGTAAACAATGGGAAATGCCGCTAACAATTTAGCTATAAATTCATATTTATCAGTCAAACCGCTGTAAACAGCCACAATCCTCAGCAGCGCTGCAGTGTCTCTCTCTACGCGGACGCTTTCAGTGTCTCTCCACGCGGACGCTTTCAGTGTCTCTCTACGCGGACGCTTTCAGTGTCTCTCCACGCTTTCAGTGTCTCTCCACGCGGACGCTTTCAGTGTCTTTCTACGCGGACGCTTTCAGTGTCTCTCCACGCGGACACTTTCAGTGTTTTTCTACGCGGACGCTTTCAGTGTCTCTCCACGCGGACGCTTTCAGTGTCTTTCTACGCAGACGCTTTCAGTGTCTCTCTACGCGGACGCTTTCAGTGTCTCTCTACGCAGACGCTTTCCCTGCGTTCTACATCTCAAATACCAAACTCGCAAAAGATATGTGAACGTTTCATATTACTTACACATGCTTATAAGCCGAATATATGTGAAAGACACTTGTCAGGTTTTATTAGGTTCAGCTGTGTTCTCTTCATTTTCTGTCTGATTCAGGCTCAAACTGATACAGCTGCTACACTGACTGACAGCATTTACACAGCAGAGGCACAGCACGTGCTAGTGACTGGACGTGACACTTCCGGGTGACGTGCAGCCGATCTGTGAATCACAGCACATTATGTTAGCTGACCAATCAGAGCCTCTTGAGGGCGGGCTTTCAGTGGAACTAGGAAATATGGCAGTGGTTTTCATGTTAGCTGAGTAGCTGTATATAATCAAAGTAAGATATATGAGAAAATAACGTGATTTTCTACAAGTGAAGCATGAGCACACATTGCTTTGCGTCTTATAAACACAACCAAGCCTTAAAAATACACCCCTTTAAAATAAAAAAGTAACTCAAATATTATTACTTAATTTTTAAAGTAATGTGTTACTTTACTCGTTACTTAGAGAAGTCATATTATTACATAACTCGCGTTACTTGTAATGCATTAACCCTAACACTGCTGATTATTCATTTTCTGTACCTGAATACTGTTCGACTGCCCAGACAAATAGAGCTATTCAGACCATCTTGTGAAACTTTATTCATATCGCAGTGTTTATCACAGAAAAATAAAATACAATATCAGATTTTTCCACTGTCGTGCAGCCCTAGTTCACAGCGTTAACTTCAAGATCATATTTCATCTATATTCTGTTAGTCTTGTCTTCCCTCTAAGATGATGTCACTTCATGGAAGATGATGCCAAAAAGGAGCTTGTGGTAAAGAGATTTTACGAACAAAAACTGACATTGAGGACTGCTCAAAACAATTGTGTGGGTTTTTGCAAATGAAGTGCTTCTGTGTCAGCCATAATCTGAGACACACACACACACACACACACACTAGAGGGCAACGTTCCCCTTCACTGAGACACCAGACATCACACAATAAACCACTGAAAACCAATAAATGAATCAGTTTGAGTGTTTGAATCAGTCTGAAACCAGTTCAGCTCATTCCTAAAACTACTAAAATAACATTGTACATACGAGGGGGGGGGATCCTACTGTTCTACTGTGCTTTTTAATTGCTCTTATATGCAATAGATTAATATTTTCCATTATCCATTTTCCAATATTATTTAATATTTTCAACAAGAATCTCCCCTCTCATTTTCACTACTGTAGAGGTATCTTTACATTTAACCCTCAGCTATTGTTAATTTAAGAGAGTAACATACAATTCCTATCAAAACTGACCATAACTGTTTAGTCAGCTTTATGAAATAAATGTACAGTGTTTCTTTTCATTAATGTTGTGTTAAAGGGACCATTCATTCATTCGTTTTTTTTTCGGCTTAGTCCCTTTATTAATCTGGGGTCGCCACAGCGGAATGAACCGCCTTAAAGGGACCAGTCACCCAAATATGAAAATGTACTCACTATTTACTCTCCCTAAACCTTTATGAGTAAATTTTTTTTTTTCTCAACACAAAAGAAGACATTTTGAAGAAATCTGATTACCTGTAAGTTATTGACTTCATGGTAGGTAAAACAAATACTATGGAAGTCATTGGTTACAGGTTTCCAACATTCTTCAAAATATCTCAACAGAAGAAAGAAACTCATAAAGGTTTGCAACATGTAAATAGTGAGTAAATAATCTAATATAAAGTAACAAAACATATACTGGCATCTGATTATGAATCTATAAGTTATTCCTATATAAAATGTGTAAACAGTAAAGCTATGCTATCACAAACTAAACTTCAGTGTGTGCAGCTCAACAGTCGTCGCTTTAACACCTTATATTTCTTACCTGATTACTGCAGAGCGAATCAATCAACAGATCGATTTCACAATCGGCTCTCTTTCACACACAGCGAAATACATTCAATATACTTTATCATTAAACTCTCTTTCCTTTGGAATCATTCTAGTGAATCGGTTTGTCTAAAACGACTCCCTCTCAAGAGTTCTTTAGAATGTGCGATTCGTTCTAGTGAATCAGTTTGTTCGGACGGTTCTTCTCAAATGACCATAAAAAAGAAAGTGTAGTAGCATTAACACAGACACACTCTTACCCGATTAGCCTGCTGCAGAGCGAGCGAATCGATCGATAAAACACAACCGACTCTCTTTCGCTCACAGCGAAATATATTCAATTTACTTTATCAGTAAACGCTCCACTCTCTCCTGTGGATTCATTCTAGTGAATCGGTTCGTCTAAAACGACTCCCTCTGATGTGTTTTTTCGGAATGTGAGATTCGTTCTAGTGAATGAGTTTGTGAGGGCGGGTCTTGTAAATGAACATGTACAAATGGAAGTGTAGTTCATCAACATGTAAACATTAACAGACACACGCAGATGTAAATGAAGCTGGGATGTGGTGAGCGCTGACTGAGCTCGTAAACACCGCGGTTTCCTCATTGTCATGTGACCGGTCCGAGCATCACATGACAGCAGTTCGCCATGGCTGATAGAGAGGAGCACCAGAGTCTGCTGGATGAAGATAAAGATGAAGATGAAGATGATAAAGGGCCGTCTGTACACCTCAACCCTCTCTGTGACCCCAATCACCTGCTGCACCGCATCCTGGTGCTCATCTTCATGTGCTTCCTGGGCTTCGGTAAGAAGAACCGACTCCCGAGTCATATGAATCATTTCAACACATAACATCACTGCATTCAAACACTCAACAATTGACGTTTGCTGTTTGTTCAAATTACTTATTTAAAATGAGCTGAAACAACACAGTTCTTGAGGTTTTTTTTGGACAACTTAATTGTTTTATGTTCAATCTACCTACATTTGTAGAAACAATTCCTTCATGTTATCCTGACTCAAATCCATTGTGTAGAACCCAGCCCTGTTTACAGTGTACACTTCCATATTCATTTACCACACCTCAAGTGTTGATTTCACCTTTGCGTTACACACTATGGAAAACACTGTGATTTTACCATATTTGTCCTGTGGGCTGTCCCCACATTTAATTGTACTGTAGTAAACACTGCAGTGATTTTAAACAATACTATAGTATATATTATACTGTATATCCTGTAGTATTTACAACACTTTATTAAAGAATGCTGCAGCATACATAGTGTTAGTAGTGAACTGATAAACTGCAATAAATACTGTTGTATACCTGTGTGTTTACTACAGTAAACTGTGGTGTATTGTAGTCTAATATAGCCTATAGTTGTAAAAAAAACTACAGTATTGGGTCATTTATTTATATTATATGGTTGTTGTGTTTAGGGCTGCACAATATATTGGAAAATGATCATTATCGTTGTAATAGTATGTTAAATATACTCAGGGTGTGAATTACAGGAGGGTTTGGGGGGGATTGACCCCCCTAATTAAGGCTTAATCCCCCCTGAAGGTCGTCCAAACAAGATGCATGGGGGGTCAGCCCTTTGAAACTAAGCAAAAAGTTCACTCTGATGTGTATTTTAAATAATAATGTTAATTATTAAAATAATAGACATCCATTTGACCACCCCTATAACGGTTCATTCCATTGTGAATGCATAATCGCGCCAATCAGTCCATGCAAGAAAAAAGTCATTCAACAGTCTGAAACCGGCAGATTTAGAGCACCGATAGACACCGTAAGAGTTCACAAGGCTGTTTTCTCATAAAGTAGTTGTTTGTTTCTACATATTGCCTAAAAGTATCGTCAAATTAGATGCATAGTTCGTATAGTTTGACCTAAAGTAGGCCAAAATAGCTAATCAGGTCAGAATACACTAAATATCCCACAAAGCACTGAAAACTGAAATACATTTATTTATTTATAATTCATTATAATACATTCATTTATTAATAAATAGGATGTAATTTAAATAAATACATGAATTTGATTCACTGAAGCATGTATTACACAAACTAACCCCCCCCCCCCCCCCACCCCACCCCCAATCTAAATCTGACCAATCAGATAGGGCCTTACTATATTTAGCCCCGCCTCCCCAGTAGTTGCTGTTCTGCTATTATACACAAAGCTGAATCTAGAGCTGAAAATAAATATTCATAAAGACAACAGCCAATCAGAGTCAGAACGTCTGCTGAGGTCTTCACTCATTCATAGTTTTTTTTAAAACAAATCATTTACCTGTTTATTTTAATGTCATTACATGAACAAATTATTTACAAATTGCATTTTTTAGGGAAATGTAATATCGTTATTGCAATACTCAACAACAGTATCATAATTAGCATATTTTTCCTCCAGTATGGTGCAGCCCTAACTGTGTTACTGCAGAATGACCACAGCAGATTATTTTAGGCACTTTACTATAGTATGGTTTTAACATTTCTGTAAATTGCTTTAGTGTGAAAGTGTGTTTTTCTGTTTTAGGTAGTTATTTCTGTTATGATAACCCAGCAGCTCTTCAGTCTCAGGTCATACAGGTATGTGTGTGTGTGTGTGTGTGTGTGTGTGTGTGTGTGTGTGTGTGTGT
>CAIGQV010000733.1:3222751-3233237 GCA_903798115.1 Danio jaintianensis | reverse complement strand
TGTGTGTGTGTGTGTGTGTGTGTGTGTGTGTGTGTGTGTGTGTGTGTTTACTCATCTCGATTGCCTATAGGCCTGTCACAATAATCAATATATGGACTTCTCGCACAACACATGGACATGACCTCAATCATTTTTCATGATGCAACATATATATCAGCCATACTTAAAAACCAATGTCAGCAACATTTCAGCTGATTGCACAGCTTCTGTCATCTCATCCAATCTCTGCTGAATGTGTCAGTATGGTTAAAAAACTGTAGTCATTCATTCATTCATTTTCAACCGCTTTTCCGGGGCCGGGTCGCGGGGGCAGCAGTCTTAGGAGAGAACCCCAGACTTCCCTCTCCCCAGACACTTCCTCCAGCTCCTCCGGGGGGATCCCGAGGCGTTCCCAGGCCAGCTGAGAGACATAGTCCCTCTAGTGTGTCCTGGGTCTTCCCCGAGGCCTCCTCCCGGTGGGACATGCCTGAAACACCTCCCTAGGTAGGCGTCCAGGAGGCATCCGAAACAGATGCCCGAGCCACCTCAGCTGACTTCTCTCGATGTGGAGGAGCAGTGGGTCTTCTCCGAGCTCCTCCCGGGTGACAGAGCTCCTCACCCTATCTATAAGAGTGCACCCTGCCACCTTTCGAAGGAAACTCATTTCGGCCGCTTGTATCCGAGATCTTGTCCTTTCGGTCATGACCCAAAGCTCATGACCATAGGTGAGAGTAGGAACGTAGATTGACCGGTAAATCGGGTGTAACTGTAGTATTTACTATAAATGACTATAGTATATTTTCATGTGTGTGCCTGACAACTGAACACAGATCTGGCAGAGGATGTGGCCTGTTCGGTGTCCTGTGCGTCTGTGTTTGAAAGTCTAATTTGACTTTGTTAAACATGCTACTTTTTCCCTAGTGTTTGCTACCCTGCACTTTTTGTTAACATTTTTTATTTATTTGTTTAGGATATATATATGTGTTTTCCGACATTCTGATTCCAATGCCGAATTATTACAATTGCTATGATTATATTAAATATTCTTATCTGTTCTTTGGAAGAGTGTATTTCCATTATGATGCTGTTATGTTCATACTTGCGTTATATAATGAGTGGCATACATTGATTTTAAGAGGACAATAATTTCGTTTATGGCAATAAATTGTGGTGCAACAAAAAATTGATATCGTGAAAGGCCTAATTGTCTCCAGAACAAACCACTGTTATACAATGACTTTCCTAATTACCCTAACTTTACCCTAATTAACCTAGTTAAGCCTTTAAATGTCACTTTAAGCTGAATACTAGTGTCTTGAAGAATATCTAGTCTAATATTATGTGCTGTCATCATGGCAAAGAGAAAAGGCATCAGTTATTAGAAATGAGTTATTAAAACTATTATGTTTAGAAATGTGTTGAAGAAATCTGCTCTCCGTTAAACAGAAATTGGGGAAAAAATATACAGGGGGGGCGAATAATTCAGACAGATAGCATCTTATAGAATGTGTATGTTAATGAAATATGTAAATATGTAATTCTTGGCAAAGTGTATCTGATCTGGGGACAGTTGTGCATGTTCAGCGCTGACACATGCTGACCGTGTTTGTGTGTTTCAGGACATGAATCTGAACACGGCCTCCTTCATGCAGCTGTACGCCTGGTACTCCTGGCCCAATGTGGTTCTGTGCTTCCTGGGCGGATTCCTGCTGGACCGAGTGTTCGGCATCAGGTGACTTCAGTTCAGCACATACACACACACACACACTTCACTGCACGCTTTTAGAGGCCAGAACACACTCATATACGCAGAGTGTCGTTAATGGGATCAAAACAGATGCTTATTACAGGGTGTCTGTGGGGTCTTAAATAGTATTAAAAGTTGATAAATCAATATAGATAAATTTATGACCCTTAAAAAGTCTTAAAGTCTGCATGAACCGGAAGCTGCGACTTTTTTTAATTTCATATTGTCACACAGTTCATAGGGAAACGTAATATTAAATGAGAAAACAGTGGGCGTGGCTTGTTGTTTCTACTGCGAGCTGATTGGATGTAGTAGAGTAGGCGTTTCATTCAGAAAGATGGGGAAAAGGGTTTGGGGAGAGTTATTACAACCTAACAGACTCCTCCTGCTCACCATTTCTGTTTGTTGTCAAAACTGACAGCGGGAGGGGCGTGGCTAACATACTTACCGACTTACCAATTCCTCAGACTGACCCATAGATATATACACTAGATATCGCATACGGACCCTGAGCATGCGTCAATAGCGCCGCCACATTTGTACAGTGCTCCCAGGACAAAAGTCATTCAACCGCACTAGTCAAGGCCAAAGCCAATGTGAAGATGCTGGACTTTAGCGCTGCTTACGGGTGTAGTAACGAGCAAACAAAGAAAATAAAGCACAGAGGCAGAACATTTCATAGGTAAGATTTCGTTTTTTACTTTTTGTATGTTACGAACTTTTGTGCTCAACAAGTATTGATGATAATACAGTCTCTTACTGGACTCATCATAAGGCAAAGTAGCATCAACTTGCACTAACTACTAGGCTTTTGCTAGTTTTGTTGAATAAAATCAGCAAACAATGTAAATGACATATGACAACGAGACGCTGCGGTGCTAGAAACGTGTATTATTGTCGGCTAAGAGAACGAGTCGTTCATTACGGAGATTCACTCACAAACGAATCGCTCCCTCTGTACAATGAGAAGTGAAAGCAGGAGAGGGGGTGTGTTTCAGGACACAGATTAGATCAAATTTAACAGGGAGGGAGATAATACATCTCCATGCACACAAACACACACTTTATCAGCAATGCCCAAATTATAATTTTCGTAATTTAAAAAAATATTTGCGTCCCGATCATAGATATATGTATATATGTGTATATCTCTGGCTCTGGATGGCCACAGTCCTCCACTGCACCTTGGTCTCACATTCATTTCAAAGGAGCGCTACCCTGTACTAAATTGGCGGCTCTATTGACGCATTCCTTCCAATAGACAACAACAGGGAAGGCGACATCTAATGTAAATATCTATGAGACTAATCTGAGAATTTAACTGAACACAAACAGGAAGTGCATGTGCAATTTCAATTAAAGATTACAAGAGCAAACACATGGTTTTTTCTTTATGACATGCACGGATGAATTGTTCACCACTAAACTAGCAATGTGAGCGATCAAAATCAATACGGTTCGTTTTGATTTCATGTGTCTGCTTTACAGGATAACACATTTTGAATAATTTTTTATTATTTTGATTAAAAAATGCTGCTATATTGATGTGCGTATCGCACTTCCGATGTGGTGAGAAATCGAGTCCCCCCTGACAATCGAGTCCGCTTAGGACCCCAATGGATCATCTGCGTTGAATGCCTGATCAAAAGTGCTTTTTATAGTCTATTCTCAGTCTTGAGATTTTAACAAGACTTATATTAGTAACATTATTATCGGTAACTACAAGTTAAAGACACACATAGTTAAAATAATTGAAAACGTTTGTAAACATTTAATGAGGTCTTTTTGATGTTTTTATGTATTTATATGTAACATTATATATTTACATAAGTGGTAGCACGTTGTAGGCTATCTAAACTAAAAGCACGAAAGAGAAATTCTCCATGTTTTATGTCATTATAACAGTCTTTTAAATTACATACATTTAAATGAGATTTCACTGCATTTATATATATTTTATTTTTAATCAGGCGCTACAAACTATACCTATTACAACTCCAGTGAACCAATAGGATCACCCATATGACACTGTATAACAATAGTTAATATTTGTACAGTACTGTGACGGTTGGGTTTAGGGTTGGGGTGGGGGTAGGCGTTAAAAAATAAAATTTATTGGGTAATTCAATAGATAACATAATAGATAATACTCGGTACAACTACTGTGTTTACATTACTGTGATGGTTGGGGTGAGGGTAGACGTTAATAAAATACAATAAATGGAAATTTAATAAATAATATGAATCATTTTCGTTAACTTCCGACCGCAACCGTATCTGATCTAGCAACAACCCTATTCCTGCTGTTCTATAGGCGCCCCCTGCTGGAAGAGAGTGGATTTGTTTGTTTTTTCCTACTGGTGTGACTGGTTCTGTTTATTTCTCTCTAGGTTGGGGACTGTGATCTTCTCGTTGTTTGTGTTAGTAGGGCAGGTAGGTCATTATTAAATATAATCATTATTTGATTAGTGCTGGTTAGATAATACACATCAAGCTTTTGTTTAAATTCACACATTCTCAGAGTTGGTGTTTATTGGCTTGTGGGTGGAATCAACCCGTAGCTCACATGAGATTCTCTAACGAACAGCAGACGGCGCTCTAGGCATTTTTTATTATTATTATTTTTTAATTAAAGGTCGCCTGAAGTGCTTTGAAATGTGCATTTTTATTCGATGTTTGACATAATCTAAACTAAAACTTGTAGAGAGGGCGGGGCATAGAATAGCCCCTCCCCTTTTTAAAAACAGCCAATAGCGTTTTGCTTTCTCACAGCTCTGCCAGTGAGAGTGGTTGAGCTCAAGCGCATCAAATGAACAGCTAATGAGAATGAGGGGGCGGGGCATGGCAGACACTAGAGAGGATTTGATTGGTCAGAAGATTTGATGAGAAACTGAAGTATGAGGTGACGTGAATAAAACCGTTGATCCATTTAAACTTCACATGCTTATTTCAGGTTTATATCTTCTAAACGCAAATTTTGTCCCAGTTTTGGAGCACACTAGCTTATAGATATCCTTAAAACTAACAATACTGATACTAACTTTATTTTAATTCTTTAACATTTGTAATGTGATACATAAAACATGTCATTGGTACTAATATTATGTGACTTGAATACATATTCATGGCACAGCTAATTACACACATGTAACTATAAATAAAAAATCAATACATGAAAGAATAACAAATACTTGACAAAACATAAACATCTGAAAACAGTGTGTGTGTGTGTGTGTGTGTGTGTGTGGTGTGTTCCTGGTTTTCTTTACAGGGGTTCAGGTGATCGCGGAAGAGATGGGTTAGGATTATGAATATTCACGACCATTCCATATATGGTCAAAACCAACCATATCACATTAGGGCCACTTCGCAGGACTGTAATTTATAGGCGTCACGGTGGCGCAGTGGGTAGCACGATCGCCTCACAGCAAGAAGGTCGCTGGTTCGAGCCTCGGTTGGGTCAGTTGGCATTTCTGTGAGAAGTTTGCATGTTCTGCCCGTGTTGGTGTGGGTTTCCTCCGGGTGCTCCGGTTTCCCCCACAGTCCAAACACATGCGCTATAGGTGAATTGGGTAAGCTAAATTGTCTGTAGTGTATGTGTGTGAATGAGTGTGTATGGATGTTTCCCAGTGATGGGTTGCAGCTGGAAGGGCATCCACTGCGTAAAACATGCTGGATAAGTTGGCGGTTCATTCCGCTGTGGCGACCCCTGATTAATAAAGGGACGAAGCCGAAAAGAAAATGAATGTTATTTATATATGTGTACCAAAAGGGATGTGATCATTTAAAGGTAACATTTATAACGATAACATGATTTAGTTTCAGCAGCACAGTTGTTTCAGCAGCTTTCTTATTTACCGATAGGCAGACAGATTCATAATACAGTCTTAAATCAATGCAAAATGTTTTCAAATTAGGCCTACTCTGGCGCTCTAGGCACGTCTGCTGTTAAAAACTAAGCTCAGACTCGATTTCTTGAACAATTTCTTGCCACAACGCTACTATATTTTGACCATCCATGCTGTCAAAGGAGCCTCATTAGAGATAAAGTGGATCCATCCTTGCACAAAATCTTAATTATAGGCAGATTTACAGTTCTTACTGATATTGTTAGCAATAATCAACCACAATGTTATCATGTTACCTGAAGTCTTTATCATGTCATGTTCAGATGTTAAAACGTGTGAATCCTGACTCTACTCTTGTTTTCAGATCATATTCGCCGCCGGCGCTCTGGCCAATCACTTCTGGCTGATGAACGTGGGCCGCTTTGTGTTTGGGTGAGCAGCGTCAGTTGTGTTGAAGTTGTAGTTTTTTGTTTTTGTCTGACTGTGTGTTGAGCGTTCATTACCTGCTGTGTTCAGGATCGGTGGCGAGTCTCTGGCTGTGGCTCAGAACACGTACGCGGTGAACTGGTTTAAAGGAAAAGAGCTCAACCTGGTGTTCGGCCTGCAGCTCAGCATGGCCAGACTGGTAAACATTGTGTTTGTGTGTGTGTGTGTGTGTGTGTGTGTGTGTGTGTGTGTGTGTGTGTATTACAGAATTATGCCCCTTTATACAAGATGTAAAATAAATATCTGATGTCTCTAGTGTGTGTGTGTGTGTGGGGGAAGTTTCATCTCGCTTTAAATGCAAATGAGATTGGGCTCTTTTCAAAAGAGGGTGGAGCTACAGATGCTTGTGTGTCAGCATAGTGACAGATTCAAAAACAAGACTAACGTCCTATGCTAATGAGGGAGAGATGGTCACTAGTGGACGGGGCTTTCCCCCTCTGATGACACGTACAAAGGGAGAATGTCAATCAGACTGTTTTTATCAAGTCTGCCCTCAGAATATTATCCCACCTTTTTTCTTTAAACAAGTTATGGATACAATTGGTCCTGGTTTGCTTCTGGTGATCAACAAATGTTTGTCTACTGGCTCCTTCCCTAACTGTCTCAAATGTGGTGTAGTGACACCATATCTTAAAAAACCAAACCTCGATCCAGCCTCTTTCTCTAATTTTAGGCCTATTTCTAATCTTCCTTTTATTTCAAAGATCCTTGAGAAAGGATCCAGATGACACTCAGATTTATTTTCCTCTAAAACAAAAAGATATAAGCGGCTTACAACCACTCCTGGCTTGTTTAGAGGAGCTTAAACTTTGTCTCTCAAGCAATTTTTTAAATTTAAAGGAAAATAAAACTGAAGTAATTTTATTTGGGCACAAAGAAAACTCACTGCTAAATGTCATTGTGTGATTTTTGGCCCCACATATTACCCAGTGTGCAAGAAATCTCGGCGTTATGTCTGGTGAAAACTTAAAATTTGACAAACAGATCAGTACCGTTGTAAAATCCTGCATTTACCACCTCAGACAACTGTCTAAAGTCAAGCCATTTTTACACGTCTGGATTACTGTAACTCTCTCTATTTTGGTATTTCTCAGTCTTCTCTCTCTCGTCTGCAGCTGGTACAAAATGCGGCTGCTAGACTACTCTCTGGCACCCGCAAGTGTGAGTCGGTAACTCCTATTTTAGCTGCACTTCACTGGCTACCCATTAAATACAGAATTGATTTTAAAATTTTATTATTTGTATACAAAGCCGTCAATAATCTTGCTCCTCAGTACCTTACAGACTTGCTCTGTCCGTATACCCCCTCTCGATCATTGAGATCTTATGACCTCAATTTACTCACCGTGCCGAGAACACGCCTTAAAAAACGAGGTGATCGAGCGTTTGCTGTTGCTGATCCTAAACTCTGGAACACTTTACCAATTCACATTAGACTTTCCCCCTCTATTTCTGTGTTTAAGTCTGTTTTAAAGACCTACCTATTTTCTCTCGCTTTTAATACTCATTGATCTCTGCTTTTATTTGTTAAATGCTTCTTTTATATTCTGCTTTCTTTTCTGTCCTTTAGTACTCCTATGTACAGCACTTTGGTCAACTTTGGTTGTTTTTAAATGTGCTTTATAAATAAATATTGTATTGTATTGTAAGTCTGATTATAAAACATACAATTAATACATGTTTACCATTAGAGGCTGGATATATTCACACACTGCTGACACACCACTGTGTTTAAACCCCTTATAGAAGTAATTTTTGCATAACAGGTGCCCTTTAAATATGTCTTGACTGTGTGTGTGTGTGTGTGTGTGTGTGTGTGTGTGTGTGTGTGTGTGTGTGTGTGTGTGTGTGTTCAGGGCAGCACGGTCAACATGAATGTGATTGGTTGGGTGTACGGCCGCATTCAGATGAGCATGGGCTCCGCGGGACCCACTACACTTGGGATAACACTCATGATCGGTGAGACCCACAAATGTCACAGAATTTACACTATTATTGTTCATTTTTAAGATTTAAAGGGACAGTTCACCTAAAAATGAATATTTACTCACTATGTACTCCCTCGAGTGTAGTAATTAATAGTAAGTAAATAAAATAAAATATATGAATAAAATAAATAATAAATTAAATAAATAAATAAATTAATTAATTAATTAAATTAATTAAAGAAATAAAGAAATAAACCAATTAAAGAATATAAATAAATAAATAAATAAATTAAATAAATACATTAAATTAAATAAATAAATTAAATAAATTATTAAATAAAATAAATAAAGAAATTAATTAATTCAAGAAATTAAATCAATTAAAGAATGTAAATAAAATAAATAAATTAATTAAATAAATACATTAAATAAAATAAATTAATAAATAAAATAAACGAAGAAATTAAAGAAATAAAATTAAATCAATTAAAGAATTTAAATTAAATAAATAAATACATTAAATAAATACATTAAATTAATTAATTAAAGAAATTAATAAAATAAAGAAATTAATTAATTAAAGAAATAAAGAAATTAAATCAATTAAAGAAGTTAAATTAAATAAAGAAATTAAATAAATACATTAAATTTAATTAATTAATTATTTAAAGAAATTAAATACAAATTAAAAAAAAATGTTATTAATTATATAAATTAATTAAATTAAAGTAAATAAAATTAAATAAATAAATAAATAAACAAAAATAAAATAGTTTTATTAATTCCAGGCAAAAAG
This sequence comes from Danio jaintianensis, assembly GCA_903798115.1. Lineage (NCBI taxonomy): Eukaryota > Metazoa > Chordata > Actinopteri > Cypriniformes > Danionidae > Danio > Danio jaintianensis. Next base: position 3,224,453 of record CAIGQV010000733.1, on the reverse strand, counting down.
AAATCTGATGAAAAATCCAGAAGAAAAAATTGAAGAAAAAAAATCTAGTATAAAACACACAGTCTTCAAGTGCGCGTGTGGAGCTGTGAATGTGATCTGTGCAGTAATAAACACACATCAGCTGATGTTACAGTCAGTCGTGCGCTCATGTTTCACTTCTGCTTTTACTTCCTCTGTCCGTATCAGACGCCTGTCAGCTCAATCACAAGTGTTTCTGTTCCTCTCTCATGTTTCTGATTTAATGCCAGATAAGAGTTTCAATCCTCATGCTCAAACACATCGCCCTATTTTACACAATACAAGTCCTTTTTATTTAATCCTATGCAACATGCTGTGACTTACAGTTCTGAAGTGCCTTGAATTAATCCCTGCATCGAGAGACATACTGAATTATTCGCCATCCTGTATATTTTTTCCCTCAATTTCTGTTTAATGGAGAGCAGCTGTTTTTTTTTTTACAACACATTTCTAAACATAATAGTTTTAATAACTCATTTCTAATTGATTTCTTTTCTCTTTGCCATGATGACAGCACATAATATTAGACTAGATATTCTTCAAGACACTAGTATTCAGCTTAAAGTGACATTTAAAGGCTTAACTAGGGTAATTAGTGTAAAGTTAGGGTAATTAGGCAAGTCATTGTATAACAGTGGTTTGTTCTGGAGACAATCCAAAACTAATATTGCTTAAGGGGGCAAATAATATTGACCTTAAAATGGCTTTAAAACAATTAAGAACTGCTTTTATTCTAGCTGAAATAAAACAAATAAGACTTTCTCCAGAAGAAAAAATATTATAGGAAATACTGTGAAAAATTCCTCAATCTGTTCAACATCATTTGGGAAACATTGGCGAAAGAAAAACTAATTCACAGGAGGGCGAATAATCGTGACTTCAGCTGTATATTACATGCGTTACATAAACTCCAGGTTATAAGTAAAGCACAATCTCACACACTGGTATTTATCACCTTCAGCAGTGTTTTAATGTGGCTTCAAAGGGTTTTCTGTTAAAAGATACTGAGATATTACATTTATATACGACTTTATGAAGGTGTTGAAGACTTCAAATTTGGATAAGCAGAAATTATACATAAAAAAAGCCCCCCTTCAGCTGGAATTGAATATCTAACTATAAGCATAGATTATAATGGAGACATATTTCTTTTTATTTCATGTTTGCTGACAGTCTATGACCAAGGTGCGTTATTATAACACAACTTGTACAATCATTTTTACAGCTGTAATGACATGCAGGTATTTAATCAATGATAAGTGCACTGTAAAAACATGCATCTACACAAGTACGTTGTAACAAATGATTAATTTCAGTGGGTGTATTAGTTAAGGCCACCTAATATACTGTAATGTGGGACAGTATTTTCAAATGATTGCTGTATACCTGCAATAGCAGTTTTTTTTTTTTTTTTTTGCATTTACACCTGTGCATAAGGGAATGAGGCGGGACGGTGGCTCAGTGGGTTAGCACTGTGGCTTCACAGCAAGAAGGTTGCTGGTTCGAGTCCCGGCTTGGTCAGTTGGTGTTTCTGTGTGGAGTTTGCATGTTCTCCCCGTGTTGGCGTGGGTTTCCCCCACAGTCCAAACACATGCGCTATAGGGGAATTGATTAACTAAATTGGCCATAGTGTATGAGTGTGTGTGTGTGTGTGTGTGTGTGTGTGTGTGTGTGTGTGTGTGTG